>JAQMYG010000035.1:4616308-4630821 GCA_030014215.1 Clariallabes teugelsi
TCGTGCAAGCATTTCACTGCATATCGTACTGTGTATGACTGTGTATGTGACAAATAAAATTTGAATTTGAATTTGAAGCAAGGTCCGGGGTTCAAATCACAATCCCCCCCCCACCAAGTTGGGCCCTTGAACAAGGCCCTTATCCTTCAACTGCTCAAATGTATAATGAGATTTGCAAAAAAAAATTTCGCTATATATAAGGGAGTCTGCCAAATGTCATTAAATGTAATAACATGTAGTGTGTTATTCCTCAAACCTGCTATCTTGTTATAAGCAAGAAGAAGAATGTTTTTAGTACTTTGTACTATTACCAGATAAACCTAATATACAGAAGTACTATATGTATATATATATGTACAGAAATTACATTGTCTAAATTATTTTTTGATCAAAGTTGAGGAAAAGGTGCCAAGCTGCCCTTTTATCCCATTTTATTATTATTATTATTTTTACAAGATATTATAGTCATTCTAAAATAATTCTGCCTTTTAAATGATCCTTTTATTAACAGCTGAGGAAAAGGCCATGGTATTTTAATATAGAGCAAAACATTTTGCAGCACCATTCACTATTTCATTCACAGTGTTACATTTCAGGAAGATCTCAGGTCACTTTACAAAACACCAGTTTTGTTCTAAACTTGAGCTTGGTATGAGCTTGTTGTTGGGTGAAACCCAGTGTGTGAACAGGAAACTGACTGTTTGTGAAATCCATCATGTAACTGTAGCTTCTCACACTCATCTGAGTGTGGTCTTTTTCACTGGAAACCTTTCACGTTTGGGTGTGAGGGTGCAAACCTATCAGCAAAAGGACTGCTTTAGAACTTTCATTGGTATTAAAAGCTTCACACCTTGTGCTCGCATCTTAAAAGAGGTGGGTGGTAACAGATAAACTTGCCAAATAACCCCTCCTCCAATGGGTTTATTGGTTTCACGATGGAGGATCTGCGGCGTCTGCTTTCAGTCAACTCACTCAAGATGAAAGTAGGATGAGTCAGTGATGTATGATGATCATATATCGTGACTTCAGACAATGCTTTGGTCTGTCTTTGTTTCAGAACGGTCAGTGTTTTTTGACATGACCGAATAAAGATTCTTCTTTTCTTTGGGGAAAATCCTGAATAGAAATCTGGAGATGAGGAGAGGCTCTCTAAAAATGTCTAGAGGCATTTTCTTTAGCATGAGTATAAAGTTTCGTAAAGATGAAATACGATATATATATCAAGCAGGGTGTATAATTTATTATGTAAAATGTTGAAAATGTAAAATCTTTTCCAGTAGATTATCCGTGTTTCCCTGTAAAGGACTGTGAGTAAGATGGTTTTACAGATAGACTTGCACTCACATGTGTAGGTATGCATTTAATTTTCACTCTTACAACCAGGATAAGAAGATTATGTAACCGAACAGCTGTTAGCAAAGATTCTATGTCCAGACCTGAATTGCTTCAAGTTCTGTCAGAGCCACATGCTAAATATTGCTTGTAGTATTCTGTCTCAAACATGGCCAGCAAAGCTCTGCAATCAGTACTGGGATGAGTCACTGTTCTGAGAACAATGTTTCAGATTCTCAAAATATGGTAAAGGTCAGTATCAGGGTTAGAGAGGCAGGTTCTAGACCAGTGACCTGGAGAATTCATCAAGCAGAACTATTTGTTTAGGCACAGAAAGACCCTGCTAGAATGGTCAGCGGTGAAAGGTTAATGTCTATGCATGGTTGGTGAAGCAAACACACTTTGAGCAGGAAAAGGGCCAGAACAAAGACAACAGGGATGAAACAGAATGCAAAATACATAAACAGATGCAGTGCAATGTCTAGAGACAGAAAGGTTCTCAGAAACCTTGCATGTCTGCAATGAAAAAGATTTTTTTTTTCAGCCAAGTGGACAGATATAAAGCATGTGCAAAAAGATTTTTATATCACATTTATTAAAATGAACAATGTACAAAGTATTCAAGTCAATCTGAGACCTTGTGCAGAAAAACACCACAGTTATGAGAGTAAAAAACTCCCTTTATTTCTATATATAATCCTCTGCTACACTAATGCACTTATCCCTGTATTTCTCTAGTTCTTGGTGATATATATATATATATATACACAAATATCTGGAGCACTAAACAGTTAGAGATAGTGGCCTTGCATTACCTATAGAAGATTTCATAAGAACACTTTGTACGAAAGCGGTAAAAGAAAATGAGACACTATTAAAAAAAAGAACCTCGCATACATATTAGACATAGTGGTGAGAGTCATGTATTATTACTTAAATGTCAGCAATAACAAAATCTTATCAATCATAACATATATATCAATCATAACATATTTAATTTTCATTTCCTATGAACGGGTATCAATGACCGGGAGTCCAAGGAAGCAAACTCATCCATGCCCTCAGAGAAGTGTGTCATATCTGCTCTCTGATGTCAATCACAGCAACACTGGCCAATCATGTTAGAGCTCATGCAGGCGGAAGTTGGTGGATGGTGCTTTCCTAAAAAGTGCGTTATGCCACCCAGCTTATGTTGCATGAACAGCAGTATGAAAACATGGATGTGATGGATGGATGGATGGATGGAAGAAGGATGCAACAGCCTTCACCCTTTGGCTTTTAGTTGTCGAAGTAGAACCCGCTAATTTTGTTAGAAAATTTCATAGGCAACTTTAGGCCACAACCACCTTAGGTTTAAATACAGATACAGATAGAAAGATAGCAGACTAAGTGAGATCCTATTTAAACTTTGTATCAGATGGAAATTAGCCATTACTTAACAATATGCGGAGGCTTTTAATTATTACGCCGGTTTGATACATTGATCACGTTGGATAAATATCTGCCAAGCTCCACATGAAGCCACTGTACATAAGAAAAAACGATCCATAAGAGTAGTTAAGCAGTGGTTTAAAATAGGACACTGTAAAACTGTCCAGAGACAGACTTTGTGTTTATGCTAGAGGTCTGAGACACACTTAACAACAAAAACATCCCAGTCGATGTTTGGTCTAATGGAACGTCGGCTTTATCTGCGGGAGAGAAAAAGGGGGGAGGAAAAAGAAAGGAACGTTAGTAACACCGGGGCAGACGGCTGAATGCAGTTTCGTTCCAAAGACTCTTGTGGTAGACCACCACCAGCTGGCACTCCCACGTACACCAGGACGTGCAGACACACTAGCTTCATCACTAGAAAGAAAAAGAAATATCGTATAACAGTGTTTGTATGAAAGTAGGAGTTTAATAATATAGGAATATTGAAGCTTGCTTTGTTTCATTAATGTGTTTTAGTACTTAATTTGCAGGTTAATGAGAAAAATACCAGATGCAATCCGTTGTAAATGATGTATGATGGAAATACTGTATGTGTAGCGGAAACGTGTTTGTTTTCTTCAAAGTGTCTTTAAAGGATATTTAAGAGACACCTTAAGACACATCATAAGACATAAATAACTGATGACAAGTTTGTGATCTCTTTTACTCGTATGCTCTGTGCCACTTGACCCCATGCTGTTGTGTAAATTAAGCACAAAGGCCAAAAGGAAAGACGATGTTGTCTCTGTGTTTTTAATCTCAGTTTAAAAGCTAGACGTGTTAGAAGGGAGTGAACAAATTTGGACACCGTTTCGGGTGTTTCTTCAGTCGCCTACTCGGTGTGCTGCTTTACGCCGCATTTATTGAGTCTTTATTTCATAGTGACAGCAGGCTGTTCCTGTGAGGAGTAAATCTACAGACACAGAACCATCCTCACGCCTTCATCCATGAAAGCAGGAAAGAACAGGAAGCATTTATCACTTTCTGCTTGAGATTGAATTTTTAAGGCAAAAAAAAAGAAAAAAAAAAAGTGAGAGCGATGACTGGATGAATGTGGCCTTTACACCACATCGTGTCGTCGTGCTTTACGCAAGTGAGTTAGGGTCACTTCAGGACGTACGAGGTCATGAGAATCGGTTCCCGCTATGATAATTAGTCACTTTTGGGGGAAAAGGGCATATAATTAGAGGTCACTGGAGTTCTTGAGTCTAACAGCAAACACTTGCTATTTAAAATGCAATTATAGAAATTATTATAATACATCTTGCTATGCTGGTTAGGTAAATAAATCGTAAAATATAGTACGATTTGCAAGATTTAATCAACACTTTTACTCTCTTCTAATATGAATTGTTTTGTTGCATGGCTTTCTGAGCTACTTCAATGCTCTGCAAGGATCTTTTTTTTTTTTTTTTTGGAAAAAAAAAAATAAGTTAATTAATAAATCTGTGGGAAAAATGAGAAGAAAATGCAGCTGAAAGGATTCTGAAAGCTGTACAGTCTTTTGTCCTGAGCTCAAGTATACGCACGGTGAAAGAAAGTGTGAAGGAGGGGGAAAAAGAGAAAAAGAAGGGGCAGTGCAGTGAGTCAAAAGCTTTGGTGGTGTTTTTTTTTTCTTTCTTGTAAAAGAAGGAGACGTTGACACGGCAACCAGTCCATCTGGTCACGGTCCAGCTGTCTCAAGGGGACTGAAGGGTTTCACAGAGGGCAAACAATTATTTGACTTCCCCGAGTTGAAGCTGAAAAGCACTGCAATGACTCGCACCCGGTTCCAGATTCCAACCAGACATTTTCACTGTCTATCTCTATGATATAAATACGATATAAAACCAGGCACATGAAATATTCTGCAAATCGAAACGCATGTTAGTTCACCTGCTAGACTGTTTTAACGCCACTGTTGTGTTTAGAATGCATGCTGGAGAAGCTGCAGGTGTCCTCGTGTGAACTCCTGAGCTCGGAGGAGACGCTCATTAAGAGTTTAATTAAAGCCACACTCTGGATTTGACTCAGCATTAGGTTCTTTGGCCAAGAATCATTTGCTTAGCTGAATTAGCATGATTAATGGATGAAGATTAAGAGGCCTAGGAGGACCACTCTGGAAATTCACGCTTCACACCTCGATTTAATTAAACATATCACTTTAAATTCATGGGGTTCTCTGTCCAAAACTTTCAAGCAAAGATGCTGGTGAGTAACGATTAGCTGGAGTTCTGTGCAAAATACTGAGTCACCCCGTATATCTTCATACAGTATTTTGCATCCTGCATATCTTTCTGGTTTGGCTTGAGGAATAGTTCTCCAGGCTTCCTGAAGGACTTTTTTGGACGTTTTTGTCTCTCTCATTTTCATTCCAGTCCCTGTATCAGAGCAGTTTCAGAAGAATGTTTTTTTTTTCGCTGGTAAAGCCACATAGTGACATATGAATCGTTCAAGCATAAAAAAACATCCACAGTGCCTTGCAAAAGTATTCATACCCCGTGAACTTCTCCACATTTTGTCACGCTACAACCACAAATGTAAATAACAGAATAAAACACAAAGTGGCACATCATTGTGAAGTGGAAGGAAAATGATCAATGGTTTCCATTTTTTTTTTTTTTTTTTTTTTTTTTTACAAATGGATATCCAAAAAGTGTGGCATGCATTTGTATTCAGTCCCTGAGTCAATACTTCACTGTCAATACTTTACTTAATTACAGCTGCGGGTCTTTTGTGGTGTGTCTCTACCACCTTTGCACATCTAGAGAGTGTAATTAATGCCAATTCTTCTTTGCAAAATAGCTCAAGCTCATTTAGATTGGTTAGAGAGCAACTGTGGACAGCAATTTTCAAGTCTTGCCATGGATTCTCAACTGGATTTAGATCTGGGCTTTGACTGGGCCATTCTAACACATGGATATGCCTGCATCTAAACCATTTCATTGTAGCACTCTCTGTATGTTTTCCACAAAAATGTGGAAATGTTCAAGGGGTATAAATACTTTTGCATGGCACCGTAACTTAAGGCATGAACCAGTGAAAAATGAAGATCAGAAGAAGATCAGGCCAGTGATTAGTATACTGGTGATGCTGAAAGCTGAGTGGATGGAACAGATGAGAGGGGAAATGAGGTCGCTGCTGAGGATGTCAGATTTTAGATTGTATATTTAGGCAATTTGCAGCATGTCGCAGTAAAACATTTGTTCACATTTCTTTTATTTAATCTGCATCATTTAATTGAAATAAATATGAAAGAATGATAAAGACTTTATCACAGTACTGTACATTATAAAGATTTCTGTAATATGCCTTGTGCTGACTGCAGTTCAAGTGCTTTGCTATAATAAAATGCTACTAACTGCTAACGTCATCCAGTTTCTTAAAGTGGTTTATGACGTTCATCACAATTGCAGTTTTTCTTTCTTTTCTTTCTAAAACAGGAAGGCTCTGCACTAACCGCTTCCTCATTTTTAAAATCGGAATCGGAACAGGAATTAACTTGCTGACGCTGGTGTCATCGAATTTGGTGTAGAGATGTTGTAAGGGCATGTGGTTATAGGTGAGGTCATGCTTTAGAGAAGGATTTGGCTCCAGTTCTTTTGCCATGTGTCTATTTGTGTTAGTTATGAACTGAACTATTCTTGAACCTTTGTTCAACATTTACAACTTTTTAAAATAATATTATGGTATGCTTACACCTTTTTTGACAGCATACACCATAATACGGTATCATTACCCCACTTCTATTTCATTGTGACCTGGTATGGGTTTTAATATCTTCAAGGTCATATCATATGACCGTACAGCTTAAAGCTCAAATGTTCCTGATTCCACTTCTTTTCTTTTTTTAAACACGCTGTTGCAGATTTAGATTAACTAATATCCCTCTGTGCTGCATTTTCATAGTTAATCAGAATGCAGAGCTTAGGAAGTGGGTGGGGGGAAAATAGCAGCTTTTAATTATCTGACTCATGTTTAGGAACTTACAAGTCATTTCCAATCAGTTTTGAGGCTTTCCTAACCCACATTTCTGTTTACTGTAAGAGCAGAGGTGGGTAGAGTAGCCAAAATCTGTACTCAAGTAAGATACATATTATACATACTGTACCTCAAAATAATATTACTGAAGTAGAAGTAAAAAAGTCGTCATCCAAAATATCACTCAAGTAAGAGTAAAAAAAAAGTATCCGGTGAAACTGTTTCATCATAATGTCCGATTTGTTTATTTTTTTAATTATGTAAGCAGTCAGACAAAATGATAAAATAATGTACAAATTATGACATTTCCAAATAAACTAAATGTAATAAATGTAAGAAAATAAATGAATAAAACTAAATATCATTACAAAATAACAAATTAAGGAATAAGAAACACAAATTTCCTAATCTCCCTTTTTTCACAATATAAAGCGTTTGAAACAAACACCTACTGTAGGTAACATATGTATGTTTGAACAGTGTAAAGAAACATTTCCTTTGTAAGATATACTGTATATTCAGTTGCCCTCCAAATGGCTCAGCAGATATTAGACATTAGAACATGTGTACAAGAAGTCTCACTTTACCATAAACTGTATCCAGCTATCCAGAAACTTGTATTGCAACATTAAATAAAACAGCTAAACTAACCGCGGCATGTTCGCTTCACTGTCTACCGCTGCTGATGACGGCCCTCCCCGCACCCCCCCTTCTGTGTGGTCAATTGACTCCATGCGGTTATTGGTTTTGTGGCTTATTAGTCAAACGGAGTCGTGTGATTATTGTTGTTACATCTGATCGGTGAAACAGTCACGTGGTAGAGCCACTGTCTGCATTTCTCTGGCAAAAATGTAGACTATCTAATGTGTTGAATAAATAGTTAGAAAAGTAACGAGTCGAGTGTAGCCGAGTGTAGCGGAGTAAGAGTAGCGTTTCTTCTTCACAAATCTACTCAAGTTTAAGTAAAAAGTTTGGTGGAGTTAAACTTCTTATAGAAGAAAATTTTTTTTCCAAAAGTTACTTAAGTAAACTTAAAATAAGGGACATCTTCAAAGTTGAGAGAAATTATTATGAAAGTTAAAACACTACGAGGAGCTGAAGAGGGCTTTGTTCGCCGTAAGAGCTTAGCGAAAATCACTTCTGCACAATAAATCTGTTGCAAAAAGCACATGAAATTGGTTTAAAAAGTTTCAACACCTCAGTCTCTGGCACACTCTGCCTTTTCCCTACAATTGCATTTAAAACTTCTGGTTGGCTCATGAGAGAATAATACATTAGAATACAGCATGAAATTGCATATGTTTTTTGGCATTGAAAGAACTCTAACTTATCAAGTTCCACATTAATAAACATTCTGCCTTATCAGAGTTCTCAAGAATCTCTTAAAAAGCTTGCAGAGGACTGAGCCAGTGGACTTCATTCCCTGGAACTGTACTGCGAAACTTAATATATATTAAACAAAACAAGCAAACAAAAAAAAACACATCAACCTGTAAATCTGTCATTTAAACTCAATTTGTTCAAGTGCCTTCCATCTAAGGTCCATTGTGTTAATGACAATATTACACAATACTGGTGAAAAGGGTGCTGAAAGACGGAGAGACATTGACCGTGGCACGTTATGTAATATGCGGGTTGTGGTGGTGTTGTTTCAGTCTCATTTTGACTGTAGACTCAGCCTCCAGGGGCTGTGCTGTGTGTTTACACATACATCAGTGTTGTAGCTGGCTTACTTGGAAAAAATGTCGACACGTTAGAGCCAGGGTTCTGGATAGGAGTGTGTACTGTTCGATCAGCCATTCAGTTATCACACACAAGTTTCTGAAAAACAGTACTTCTTATTGGCTAACACAATCACAAACCTGCTAAACCATGCCTTAACTTTTGAGGTTGAGTGAGTACGACTAATCAAAGGGAGGGCAGAGAATACATTAGTCCAGAGGGGGTGCAAAACTCAAAAGACCGGTGCACAGAGGGGAATTTGTGGGCGTGGTTGGTGTTATAACACACAAAGGGCAAGTTTTACCTTTAACAGACCTTCTTATGCAAACAAGGATAAAAGAAAAAAACTTCACTCAGAGTTTGGGTCACACAAAACAGCTTTTGTTGAGAAGGAGAGACAAAGTCAAAGACAAACATGGTAGGTAATACCTTAAAAATCACTGACTGTGTTAAGTGACCTGTCAACTCCTAAACTGATTCTGTGATTAGTTCCTTTGCAGAAATCTCAAAAAGCCGTCTTTTCATTGGATTAATTTTTCAATGGGAGGTGGGATAGTGTAATTACCAGCTCTGGGATTTCACTCCTGTCTGCAGACTTTACATGCATATGTCTGGAAAAGATCAAACTGTCTTGTCATGTGATCTGATGAGTCCAGATCGCCCCTATTCCAGAGCGATGGGCGTGTCAGGGTAAGAAGAGAAGCGCATGAAGCGATGCACCCATCATGCATAGTGTCCACTGTACAAGCCTCTGGAGGCAGTGTTGTGATCTGGAGTTGCTTCAGTTGCTCAGGTCTAGACTCAGCAACGGTATGTGGCAATAAACTAAAGTCAGCTGATGACCTGAATGTACTGAATGACCAGAGTACCACATCAATGCATTTATTTTCCCCCAGATATAGCACAGATATATTCCAGGACTCGAACAGTAAAAGAGTGCTTTTGGGAACATGAGCTTATTTCATCACATGCATAGTGCCTGTATATACTGTACTGCTCCAACCATGTGTCAGTGGTGAAGCTCTATTATTAATCAAAGAGTAGTTGGCCACGTGATTCGTTTTTATTTAAAAGATACAATGCATGTGTTTTTATCCCACACGAATAATTCCTGCATGAATAAAACTGCTGAGGATTCCAGTAAAGACGGATCACAAAAGGCTTTCATTTGATGTGTTGCGATACCGTGACCAGTTGAAGCAAGGCCTCTCAGGTGTACCGGACACTGAAACTCAATCTCACAAAAAAGCACTGACAAGAGGGGCAGCACAAAACCCTCTTTGTCTGTGCTCTTTCTTAACTGAAAAACTCTTTCTCGCGGTCTGAAGAACACACACACACACACACACACACACACACACACACACACACACACATACACATGCGCCGGCTCCAGACCCCCAGCTCTGGCTTGGGTGGGGCAGAAAGGTCAAAGGTCAGTGCCAGGGGTCCCCAGCTGGAGAACGTAAATCCTGGCCCAGCAAGCTTTCATGGCAACTTGCTTAATGAGCTTTTCTCCCTCTGGCTTTGTGCTTTAGTGGAGCTTGAACTGCAGATTGCTACTCAAGTGACTTTTTAAAAAGCGGCTTGAGAGCCCGAGGGAGTTACATGTGAAGAAGAAGTTGCTGTTTATGACCATTTGGTTTAACTTTGATTAGAATTAAACTGCTGTTTTTTCTTTCATTTATGTACTGATAGTCAGCCAAAACATGGTGTCGGTGGTAAAAAGTGTCTCACATGGTGGAAATGTGAATTTTCAAATAACATAACACCCTTTTTTATAACACTCAATGCTTCTTATGTCCCGATCCATGCTTCGTTTTTTGTAAACATGCGTACACATTTATACTTTAAAAGAATAATGATAAAAAGAAACACATTTGCTAAATACAGTACAATTTCATCCTCTTTTATGTCTGTAGTGTCCGTAACCTTTTTTAATTCAAATCTTCCCACGATCTTAACTGTCATTCAGATGAAACTTGGCCAATTTAGATTTCACACGAAAAGACATAAACCTGAAGAAGTGTATTATTCTAAAGTGTAAAATTGTTAGGATATTGCAACATGAATTTGACATGGTTACGGACACTACAAGTTCTTTTGCTTTTTAAGCTTTTACCAAAAACCAATTTAAGCAACAATTTTTATGGATCATAGAAGCTTACACCAATTTCAGTATCAATACTCATAAATACTATGAATAATTTCCATTTTAAATGTTATATAAAATCTAAATATAATTAATATTAAATCATCTCTCCATCACTGCTGAAGTTAGCAACTTAACATTTTTAGGGAAGCACAATTGATCACTTCCATGTTGCATAAACTTCAGAAGTATCCTCTTTGCACATTTTCTATATTACATGTATGATGTAAAAAATAATAAAATCAGAACCATTACTGTGTTTTAGTCGAGTATGTACAATAAAGCCAAACCTGAACTAGTGAAGATATATGTCTGTTTCTTTTTTCTTTTTTTTAGGTGGCCTTACGAGAAGAGGAAAGCTGTTATGCCGAGGTTTCGTGGTGCCTCTGAATAGGTTCCGGCTCTTTCATCTGGTCTTTCATTACAGGGGAAACCAGGAGGGAGCCGAGCCCTGGTTTACAGTGAATAAGAACTACAGGAAGCAACATGGTGATTAAATAGAGAGTACATTGCAGGTGTTTGTGTGTGTGTGTGTGTGTGTGTGTGTGTGTGAACATTTACATGAATTCTTAGACGTGTTCTGGCGTGCTCATTTGTTCCAGAGTGTGTTCTTTAAAACTCAGCCACTCCTGCCTGCACATAAACAAAGGTGTGTGTCTCGGTCAGCATTCTCGAGCTTAGGATTGGCAATAAAAACACTTTCATCAAATGTTTTCTTGGTACATGCAGCACTATTTCCAGCCTTTTTATTACTGAAGGGTAAAACGTGGCCTCGCTTGTGTGTTAGCGTGTAATGGGTTTAGACTTGTTTCGGTGCCAGAAGGCTAGAAGACATAAACAGGGCAGAGAGCATAACATATTATAGCACTGAATACAGTTTTTGTCTTTGCATCTATATGATAATATTTTATAAGTTTCTTTCTCTGTGTAATTAACAGCAACAACAACAACAACAACAACACAATATCAGTATTCATATCTTGCATTAACTTAACTGTGATACACTTTCTGAACCTATCAATCAGATTTACAGCTGAATTATTCAGGTATTGCATTAAATCACCGAATACGTTAATTATATTCATGACCCTTACCAGAAAACAGTCCAGTTGACGCCAGTAACTGCATTGGGGTCGTCTGATCGCAGTAAATCACCCAATAAACTACAGTGAACTTTTTTAGCTTTTGTGGTTTGACTGGAAAAACCACACAGATATTCAGTAATACTACATAATTCTACATAATATAAAGCAGCTGATCCTCGTTTCAGAGACGTGTTTGATGGCCGTGATAGATACGTGAAGGAAACGAAGACGTCTTATGCAAACGTGTTTGTATCCCACTATTTTATGGTTCTATCTATAAATTGCTTCCTGCATAACAGTATTTCACAAACTTTTCCAATAGGATCTGTGTCATATACGGGCTTAGGGGTGATTCAATCAGTTAAACATCTTGGACGTTATGCAGTAACTTGATGATGTGCACGTGTCATAGCATTTAAGCTGCTGGCCAGGATTCCACTGGGTGTAGCTCACTCATCATTACGTGACACAAGCAGGAAGCATGTTTGCAAAGACAGTCTGTGCCAAGTCCTAAATACAGTATGTGCTTTCACAAAAGGGGCAGAGTTTCTCAAAAGTGGACAAGCATTAAGTGGTTCTGGAAAGAAGGATTTGCTGATATAGAATTTTAATATGTGTTGGAAATGATCACTTTACACTTTTTATAGTTTAGGCATGCCAGGCACAAACCCCACAGCATTCTGCAGTTTGTCCATCTAGAACTGTACAATGGGGATCAAAGGTATTCAAAAGTGGATGTACTTGTTAACTTCATGAATCTAGACCCAATAACGATTTTTTTCATGTAAATCCTATTACTATTCTTTCTAATAAACAAAATATACATTAATCTCCTCTGAGCAGTTGATATTGAGATGTATATCTGCTACTTCTGCTCTGTAGATCCTTCAGAACGGCTCTAATCTGAGGTGCTGTTTGTTAATTGGTGATTTCTGAGGCTGGTAACTCTAAATGAACTTCTCCTCTGCAGCAGAGGTCAGTTTTGGTCTTGTTTTCCTGGTAAGGTCTTCATGAGGGCCAGTTTTATCATGGTGCTTGATGGGTTCCACAAATGCACTTGACAATACTGATACTGTTCTTGCAAGAACTGTTCCAGAACAGCTGACCTTCAAATGTTAAAATAACAACTAACTGTTTTTGTTGTTGTTAGTTAATTACCTAATGCCATGTGTCATTTCACAATTTCTAAAAAAAAAAAAAAAAAAAATCTAGTATTGTTCTATAATGTGGAAAATAAATCTAAACTTGTGCATAACACCTATTTTGATTTAAATTAGAGCTGATAATGTTTGTTGAAATAAGACTGAAACTGAGGATTTAAAAAAAAGGGAGGGAAAAAAAACAAGAAGGTGAGAAACTTTGTTGTCTTGTTCCAATGAACACAAGAGTAGTTAAAATAAATGGAGACGATGTGGGGGAGGGGGGGAGGTGGTTCAGCTTAAGTACATGACGCAAAAACATGTAATGACGAGTGTGTACATGTCTGTCTACTTACCTAGAGGAGTTTAAGTACAGGTTTATACCTAACACCTCGTAGCCTCTGGGGTTTTTTTGTCAGCTGAGGCAGTCTGTACTGTAAGTAAATTATTTTGTTTTTCTGGCAAAATCACACCCTGCCTTACCTTCATTTCTTCCAAACAATTGGTTCAAACGAAGTGGCTGGAATTCCTGGACGTCTGTGGTCTGGTTAATTATCAATCCACCTTCCCCTGTTCTTTTCTGTGTCTCTAAACACAGTTCTGAAGATAATATACTGCCGGTTTTATGAGTGCACAGGAATGTCGAAGTCAACATCTGTACCCCACAGTCCATAAAATCGTGATCTGCAGGTCAAGAGCTTCAAACATCAGAATGGGGAAAAGGTGTGATCTCTGTGACTTCGACTGTGACATGGTTGTTGGTGCCTGACAGTCTCTTCCTGAGAACATTCTCTGGAGTTCAAACTGAATAGTGTGAAAAACAAACAAGCAAATGAAATCACCATGAACAGAAGTAGGAACAGTGTCTTGTTGATGGACGAGGTTAGAGGAGAACTGCTTGAACTGGTTCAAGTCAACAGGAAGGCAATGGTCACTTAAATAGCCACTCTTTACAACCGTGGTGAGCGGAAACACTTGTCTGTCAACCATGAAAGTTATGTATAATGGTTTATAACACTAGAAGCTGAGCATTGGTTTAATTTCTTCACAGAATCTCGCCAAAGTGATGAAGGCTTACTCATTAAGCAGAAATATACAGTGCATCTCGAAAAATCAGAATATTGTAAAAAAAAAAAAAAAATAATAATAATAATAATAAAAAAGCTAATTTTCTTCTGTAATTTAAAAAAGTGAAACTCAAGAAATTACATGTGAATTTAAATATTTTAATCATTTTTTGTTTTCATATCTAACCCTGAGTTTCATATCATATTTTCTTTTTATCTCAAAATATTAGAATATTTAATTTCAAATTTGGTAATTCTAAAAATTCTAATTTTTAATTTCAAATTACTATTCACACACAGTGAAAATACAATCGTGACAGTTTTCCAGAATATGATCGTTGGCACCTTACACAAGAAGGCTAACCCAAAGGTGGTGCTTTATTGAAACATATTTATAGACAGTTGACTAGAAGGGAAAAGGAAACAATGCCTAGCAGCAGGGATGACAGCAGGCTTGACCGTAGATTGCCAAACAAACCCATTTTAAGAACTTAGGAGAGCCTCACAAGCAGAGGTGTCAAGTAACGAAGTACAAATACTTCGTTACCTTACTTAAGTAGAAATTTTGGGTATCTATACTTTA
>JAQMYG010000035.1:4642873-4657927 GCA_030014215.1 Clariallabes teugelsi
TGTGTGTGTGTGTGTGTGTGTGTGTGTGTGTGTGTGTGTCCAGTAGATGGCAGTCATATTTCATCTGGGGTTTGTCTTTTGGAATCCAGCCCAAGTTCCCATGTACAGTAGTGGCCAGAAGTATTAAAACAAAAGTGAAATCCAAACTTTTAATGATGACGAAGTCAATAAGAATTAATTTTATGCACTGGAATTGTTATTTAACAATGAATATTTAATATGAAATTCTTGATTCTTCATAACCTGCTGGATCCAGCTGGGCATAGAGTCAAAAAGACCTCTACACTGCTCTGGTGTCACTCAAAAAGATAGTGTTCAAAAAGAAAAGTCATAAATGGAGATCACTTAAACATGTGGTTAAAAAAGGCAAACGTTAAAAACCATAGCTATGTTTAATAGTGAAAGTAAGAGCATTTCCATACACACACAATGTGATGAAACTCAAAGGACTGGAACTAAACGGCTGTGTGTTTATGAAAAAAGAAAAAGATTAGACTTTCGAGCAATGGAAAAAAGTTAAGTGGTCTGATGAATTCAGAAGAAACACGTGTACACATGTACCCATCATGCAAAGTGTCCACTGTACAAGCCTCTGTTATGATCTGGGGTTGCTTCAGTTGCTCAGGTCTAGGCTCAGCAATTTTATGCGGCAATAAAATGATCTAAATGTACTGAATGACCAAGTTATCACATCTATGGACTTTTTCTTCCCTGATGACACAAGAATGTTCCAGCACTCAAATCCAGCGGTTCTGGGAGCGTGAGGAATCATTGTCACACATGAACTGGACACCACATTGTGTACTGTAATTAGAGTTAAATGTGTTTGAATGAAATCTTACAGTTCATTGTTATTTTTTGGCCAGAAGGTATGTTATTTAATGATGATTATATGCCCCGGATGTCATTTTTAAAACGGCAGAAATATGAACGAAATTCATGCAATAATTTTTTATAAAATTTGGTAAAATGCCAAACAAGAAAAAAGCAGCAGCAAATCTGGGATAACACTAATTAAAATAAAATTTGTCATTATTTATTTTTACACAAAATGAAATATAAATATAAAACAATATACACTTTTTTCAAATATTTTAATTGCGGAATATTGAAAAACATATTATAATAGAACTCATTACGGAATTAAGGGACCTATCGTACGTAAACTGGGCTGATTTTTAAACCACAATTGTCTTGGCAGTCCCTTTCTTTTTGTTACTGACAATAATAATTTGACTTAATGTTGAGTCTTTTTTTTGCAACCCTGAAGAGTCAAACCAGGAGACAACATTTACCAATGCAGATTTTATTTCCATAAATAACTTTGGTCAAATCTAATCTATCTCTATCAGCTCTTTCTAATTTACAGCACATCTTCAGTAATACCTCTAGAATTTTTTACAGTCAGACATTTGTTTCCCATGCAAAGCCAAGGCAGAAATGGCTCAGCTAAGCACAGACTATTGCTAAATAACCAGCCAAGGCTTACACTACAGCATACAGCCTGTTAATGCTTTACTTTAAATAGAGTAGACGAAGAGACAACAAAATCTTTAGGTTTTGTATAAGTTTACAATAATAACAACAACAACCACAAGCAGAATTCAATAAGTTAACATCATGAAAATTATTATATGGTTTACACACAGCAGTAATATAGACAGCAGAAGTCCTTCGGTAACAATGGGGTGTACACCCAAGGACCTTTTGATTTAACAAGGGAAATGATAAAAACAACAAAAAAGTCAAATTTGTTCAAGAAATACAGTATGTTAGAATCTGGATTTCTACAAGCCGACATTGGTAACTGTCATACAAGTGCAAAATATTGAGGGTGAATTGATCAGCAGCAATGATGTAAACACTATGACTTTTGATGGGTCATTGATCAGCCATAACATTAAAACCACCGTAGTTTTGGGTTTCCCATGTAGCAGCTCTCGCCCCTCAAGGTATGACCTCTGGGGGTTGTGATGTGGTGTCTCGCACCAGGATGTTGGCAGCGGATAATTTGGGTGCTGTGGAGGATGGAGCCTCCGTGGATCGGACTTATTTGTCTGTTGCATCCTATGGATTCTCAGTTGGATGGAATCTGGGGAATTTTGAGACTGGGGGGAGGCAGCCTTTGGGTGTTTACCTGCTTGGTCCCATGCATGGTGTGCTGTGGTGCACTGAGTGTTCTGATACCTTTCTGCTGTTGCCAACATTGACTTGTTTGGCAATTTGTGCTGCATTGGCTTTTCTGTTGGAACAGACCTGGAGGCTATTGGTCCCCACAGGCAGGGGTAGCTCAGCGGTTAAGGCATTTGACTACTGGTCAGAATGTCCCAGGCTCAAACCCCAGCATCGCCATGTTGTCACTGTTGGGCCCTTGAGCAAGGCCCTTAACTCTCAACTGCTTAGATGTACAATGAGATAAAATTGTAAGTGTGTGCCAAATGCTGTAAATGTACATGGATGAGCCTTGGGTGCCCATGATCCTGTCGCCAGTTTACTGGTGTACAAATGATAAAGATGTTAATGTGCTAATATCGTGTGGTGCTAATGTTATGGCTAATCAGTATACAAAACATTAGATCAGCAGCGTATTTGATAATATTGACTGATTTCCATAAGCACTCGTTTACAAACTAAACCCAAAAAACTGCTGAGGTTGGTCATCAAAGATGACTTCTGACATACAGTAGCTATAATAGATTTTAAACATAAAATAATCTAAATAAATAAGCAAATAAATAAAAATAAGTCACAAAGCTAATGATCTCAACATTGCATAAAAACAAAACCAGCTTTGCTACAGTGAGCGATCAGCCATTATGATCTGGCCTTGATTGTCGTCCAACAGTAGTGGCGCTACATATCAGTGTGCTGTAGGTGAGCTGATGTCAAGCTTTGAGCAGATTATACTCAATTCCAGTTACATCATATAAGAACATCTCGGATTACTGAGTGGAATCTACTTGAATAACATACAGTCACATGTATACATCTATGTTGTTTGAAAATGTACTTAACATCAGTGAATACCCAAACCTTCTATAGGCTTGTGCATTGTTGTTATCTTGAAACCATTTTATTAAGCATTCAATGTGTAAGCATGGTTCCAAAACCAGGTACCGTGGGTAACCTTCTTGTGTTCTTTTAAAACCAATAAATATCCCTGTCATAAAGGGTGAATTCCCTATAACCTTCTCATAGAGTTGTGGTAAGGGGTTTAGATCTGAAGAACCTGGTTCCCGAGGGTTTACAGAACTACGGTTGCATATGCAATTGAAAAACTGTTGCATTTCACCCATCCTTATCACCATCCTGGGTAAGAACCACCTGGATATCACATGCCAACAATATAATGAGGAAAAGGACTTACATTAGGTCTAACTGGAAATGTGTCAAGAGATGACCTCCACACTCACATCTCTAATGTTAGCCATGATGTTCAGGTTTCATCAACACACAATTCCTGGAGTGGCATAGCCTTTTTATAATCTTTTCCTCTTGCTCAAGAAGAGATGATCCTCCTTGTACAGAGGTATATCACAGTAGGAGCTTGGCATCCAATACCATTAAAAAAGGGAAACCACTGTGTTTTTCCTCTGTTTCAGATAAACAGTTTGACTGAGGGATGGGATGGGCAACATAATGCCGATGAATTATGTGAGATCAAGACTTGTACAGTGCGCCAGGTGTGTCCCAATTTAGCCTGATTTATAGTGGAAGCACACAGGAGCCTGTCTGAATAAGCTGATGGATTGGGATTTGACGTGATGTCTTGGGTGTCAAACCTTGGACATGGACTTGACAATGAGTATTATACTGATCCACCATTGTATCCACCAAACCAAAATTCTGCATATGAAAATGAAGGGTTTTTAAAAACTGATTGGTCTCAACCACCAATCCTCTCCTGACGTGGCACTGAAAGGTGAGGTCTTCCTCTTTGATTGTGTCTATTTCGAGAACAGGACAAGCTTCTTGAGTAAGCAACAACTTTGTTGAAACTTTGTTCCTACTGTCTGAAACCAGAGATGGTTGAGTACCAGCAGTACAACTGTACAGTACTTTGCAAGCCATAACTTTACATACTGTATTAAAAACACCTAGGTTTTAGGTTTCACTTGTGCTGCTGCGGTGGCTCTGCCCTGGCTTCCAGGATCTTGAAAGCATGACTGTCCCAGTCTGTGCAGGACAAGCCAGACCCTTGTGAAAATTGTAACCCAGAACAAGGAAGCAATGACCTTAATGCAACAAGAGATCCATTCATGAATCTTAAACATGTGCTTTACTTTCCACAGCTTCTTTAATGGCATGCAGGGAAGTTCAGGACAGATTGTGCTAGCCTCACTTAACACTATTTATAAACCAGATTGGTGGAAACATTTTGTATGCTACCACTAGGAGCAAGGTGTTACTCAGCACCTTTAAAGAGTACATTGATGTGATGGTATGGTTATTATAAGTTATTATAATACTATTATTAAAACAATGCTGTCATCAGGGTGTCTGAATTCAGTGCTTCGACAACACACACTTGAGTATATTGCTTTTGTCTGTTGAGACCACCAGAAATGAATGTTGTGCCCTCATTGTGGTCTATAACATTTCACAGAACCTCACCAACTAAGTTTAAGCCAGCTGTCTACCTAAATCCCACTTAGGCGATAGTTCAACTCTGCAATTAATCTTCTGGGCCATAAGCAGTCAGGAAGAATTTTTCTCATGCAGTTGTAGCCACAGTATCCTCACATTCCTTGAGATGATAGTAATGCACTACAAGGATGGCTTCTTACAGATTATGCTCATCAGCCATCAGAGTATTCTTGCATTTGTGACTGTTTAGGCTTTGGTTAGGGGTCAGTTGAGCATATTGTTAGTATCAGCATTACCATGCAGTCAGCTAAGACAATGTCTGAGTTATGATCCATACATAGTTTGTGTTCATTGAAACCAGTCTCCAGACATCAGCTGTACAAGTGGTATGGCTCATTTCACTAACGTCTTGATGTAACATAAAAACATAGGGGGGAAAAAAACAACTGAAGTGGGTTCTGTTGTAACTGCTGCATTATTGGAAAGCCAGCTAACTTTGAAGACTCAGCAGTAAACAGACCATTAAATGGGGGGGATATAACACTTATCCGCATTAGTGCCGCTTAGTGAGCAAAGACGAAATAACCACTTCATTGATCGTAGCCATTATAATGGAAGGAATAGGGAAGCCATACTTGAAGTGCTCTACAAGTGGTATTTATTGCAAATTTTGGGTCATACATGACATGGCTACATGATTTTGTTGCAAGGTCTTGGCATGTTTCCATGCTCAGAATAAAGTATCCAGGTTATTCTCAGTGACCCTGGCTATTAGGAAGGGTGAAATGGTTGCATGTAAGTGTGATTTAACATGTACCTTTATGCAAATTAATGT
The DNA here is from genome assembly GCA_030014215.1 of Clariallabes teugelsi. Classification (NCBI taxonomy): domain Eukaryota; kingdom Metazoa; phylum Chordata; class Actinopteri; order Siluriformes; family Clariidae; genus Clariallabes; species Clariallabes teugelsi. Next base: position 4,648,296 of record JAQMYG010000035.1, read on the forward strand.
AACTGAATGAACACAATGATTCCTGGAATAAGAGGAACAAATTATTGACCCAACATGTGCTTCAATTCAGATTGCATTGGTATAGCAAAACCTCAGTAAAATATTGTGATTGCTTAGGTAGTGTGCTTATTGTTTTATTTTTATTTGATCTGAAATGAAAAAAAAAAAAAACCCTGAGTCCTAGGGGTGAAATGCTATTGTCACGGAATAACAGACTCCACAGACAAAGATGCAGAAAACCCGAACGGGTGCTTTTATTGATACTGAATGGGGTATGGTTGTCGATGAGATGTGGATAAGGAGAGTCTTTTCTGGTATGGTGCCGGAGCTGATGGACAGATGATCACAGATGGACAGATGATCACAGATGATCTCCTGGATCTTACGCTCAGTTTGGCCATTGCTTTGAGGGTGGTTTCCAGAAGATAGGCTTACCGTCACACCCAGAAGTTGAAAAAAGGCTTTCCAGAATCTTGACACGAACTGCGGTCCCCTGTCAGATACAACGTCCTCTGGGATCCCAAAAATATGGAGAACCTGGTTGAAGAGTGTCTCCGCTGTTTCTTTCGCAGAGGGGCGACCTTTTAAAGGGACCAGACGACAGGACTTTGAAAACCGATCCACGATGACCAGGATGCAGGTGTTGCCCTCAGAGCAGGGAAGGTCTGTGATAAAGTCTACCCCTTGGTGTGACCAAGGACGCCGGGGAATTGGTAAGGGTAGCAGTTTTCCCGAGGGTAGGTGTCTGGGTGTTTTGGTCGTGGCACATTCCTGGCATCCTCTCACATACCTTCTGACATGTTCGGGCATGTTTGGCCACCAGAAACGTTCTTCAAGCTGTGAGAGGGTTTGATTGGCCCCGGGGTGACCAGTGCCCAGTGACGAGTGCGTTTGGTAAATAAGTGGATCACGTTGAATTGTGGGAACATAGATTCAGATGGGGGGACTTTCAGGTGGGGAGGGCTCAGAGACAGTGACTTGTTGGATTTCATCCTCCAGCACCCACTGGATACGAGAGACAAATAGGGTCGGGGGGGATGTTGTCAGGGGGTTCCAGTTTCTCGTCAGGCTCGTGGAGGCGGAAGAGAGCATCGGCTTTGGTATTCTTTGTTCCTGGTCGTTCCTGGATATGAGATGGTGAAACTGAACTGAGTAAAGAACAGCGGCCATCTGGTCTGTCGGAGATTTAGGCGCTTTGTTCTCGCGATGATCGGTGAGGACTGTGAATGGATGTCGTGCCCCCTCCAACCAGTGTCTCCATTCCTCCTGAGCCAATTTTATTGCGAGAAACTCTCGGTTTCCAATGTCATAGTTCTTCTCTGCCTGAGACATCTTTCGTGAAAAGAAAGCACATGGAAGGAACTGATGGGTTTTCCCCTGCTCCTGCGAGAGCACTGCACCAACTCTAGATTGTGATACATCAACTTCTACGAGGAAAGCTTGTCAAGATCCAGGAGAATGAGGATGGGTGCTGACATGAATGCTCTCTGGAGGGTAGACATGACTTTTGTGGCTTCAGGAGTCCAGGATAGAGCTTTAGGTTTGCCTTTTAGAAGATCGATGAGTGAGGATATGAGTGAGCTGTAATTTTGAATGAATCTTCTAGAAATTGGCGAACCCTAATAATCGTCAAGGAATAGATTTTTCCCTTTGGGCAGGAGTTCACCAGGGATGAGATCAATGGCACAGTCCCATGGTCGATGTAGGAGTAGTTGTGTGGCTTGCGTTGGGCAGAAAACGTCACTCAAATGGGAGTAGATGTCAGGGATTACTGTAGATTGTTTGTCACCAGGGCTTTCGATGGAAGTGGTATTGATAGAGATGATTGGGCGAATGTTTATACAGTGTTTGACACAGGTGGTCCCCCATTTCAGGATTTCTCCACTATCCCAGGAGATGATCAGTTGGTGTTTTGCGAGCCACGGGCGCCCCCGAGAATGAGGTCAGTGGTGGATTGTTCCAGAACCAGGAACTCAATTCGTTCTTGATGGAGCCAACCCACTTGCATGTGTAAGAGATATTGCTCGCCAGAGGTCGAGGCGGCCGACGGGGACATGTCTGACGGACATGTCCCTTCTCTGCACAGTAAAGACAAAGTCCCTGGGTCAGCCGGCATTGTCTTTCAGATGGTGTGAGGTGAGAGAAGGAGTGGTGATCCAATTGCGGAGAACTGCGGAAGATTTTTGGGATGCAGAGGTTTCGGCGATGCATTCTTGCACACAACTGGAAACTCGGATGGATGTGCTGATGAACTGCTCCAAGCCGACGGAGTCGTCCTGCACCGCGAGTTGTAGCCTCAGGTTGGGATCTAGTCCTTGCCGGAACTTGGTGAGAAGAGCCGCTTCATTCCAACCACTGGGGGCTGCTAGAGTGTGGAAAGTCAAAACATAATCATTAATTGAGTAAATTCCCTGATTGGGTTTGAGCAGTTTTTCCTCCAGTGGTGGAGAAGCTGGCCGACTGATTGAATACTTCCTTAAAACGTGACACAAAACCATCAAAATTGTGTACTACGTTTCCATTTTGATACCAAATGGCTTCGGCCCACTGCAGTGCTTTTCCTGTAAGGAGAGAGATGATGTAAGCAATTTTTGATCGGTCTATGGGAAACCTGTGAGGCTGCATCTCGAAGGTTGGAGCACACTGAAGGAAAAATCCATTGCAGTTCTCTGCGCCCTGGTGATGCCATGGGACTGGCTGGACTGGGCTGTGGCGTAGAAGAAGTGATTGTTGCCAGAGGTTGTGCGGGTGAGGTGAAAGCTTGGCGTAGTCGGTCCACCAGCTCTTGTATTGGGTCCGTGCCTGTCGGGTTCATTTTTGTGGGTCTGATCTTCTGTCATGGAATAACAGACTCCACAGACAAAGATGCAGAAAACTTATTTTATTGATCCACAATGAGATGTGGATAAGGAGAGTCTTATCTGGTATGGTGCCGGAGCTGATGGACGGATGATCAAAGATGGGAAGGATGATGAACACGACACAGAGGTAGGAGAGAGGGCAGATCGCTGTGAGTAGCCGATCATGGAGTCCTTTTCCGTAATGAAGATCAGATGCTGGGTGACGGGAAGTGAGGTGTCTTTATCTTGTGTTCAGGTGTGTGTGTTTAGAATTCGGGTGATTGGGAACGTTGAATGAGGGTGGAGTCTGGTGTTTCCGTGACAGCTATCTTTAATTTAATTTAAAATAGTATGTTAACCAGTTCATGTGTAACATGGATAAGATTAAATTATTTAACAACAGACTAATAATTTTTATAGCACTGAAAAAAATGTCTATACCATGGTAGGAGGTTTTAAAGACTTGTGCTTCATTAAAAATAATTAAGAAATTTAATAAAGAAAGTTAGCAAATAAAGTTGTGTTTTAAACATTATTTCAAAATAATTTCAGCACCTCACATCTGAAGAAAGATCTCTTCAGCCCCTTGTATCATTACTTCTTGCATCTAATTTTAGTCTCTTAGTTTGGGTCTGGGACATAAAAAAATGGAAAAAAGATACAAATTACAAATACCATAACCTAAAGATTGAATTTAGATATTAGGTATTGCTGGTAGAGAAATAATGGGTACTGCAAAATATTTAAAAAAAATATTAAAAAATCAGCAAAGAGTGAGAGCTGTGCTTATTCTTCACTTATCATGTCATACTGTTCAGTGACTTTGGCTCTTTGTTATTAATACTACAAGATATCTGACAAGTTGACAACACAAAATATGTGCTAGAGCTACCTACACTGCTAAAAGTCACACTTCCTTGGGTTGTGGGTTCTTAAATGATTGTATTCAGTTTTTATGAGATCCTCATATTGGGAGAAAAAGGAACCTGCATGGATTTTACAAAGCTATCTAGTTTTTCCATTCTGATTAAATATGCAGATTCTTGAATGTAAACCATTCAATTGATTAATGTTTTGAATCAGTGGAATGACCTTCGGTACAACATAAGAACTGTGGGTTGGGATCAAGACTAAGGATGCATTTAAACCCTTTAAACTCATGCATTTTAGAGTATAAGGGTATTATTCAATCAGAAACCTCCCTCAAACATGTTATTTAACTCTATTTAGATCTGTTCAAATAGCTGGTATGAAAAAGTGATATTTATGCATCAGGGTACCAGCTGTAAAAATCTCTTATTGAAAAGGACTGATAATGCCTGATGGTAAACAACATCATACTAGGTATGAGCTGTTCTTTGTGTTTTGGTATTAATGCATCCCTATTCTGGAACAGTTCTGGAACCCAGTTCTTGTGGACAATCTGTGAATGGTGACAAACAACAAAAACATAAGCAATAAATCTCAAATCCTTTGTTATACATACACCACACCTGGCAGTGGAGGTCGTCATAAATAAGTTTTGCATTTCCAAAGATTTGATCCGGCTACCAGGATTTGCTGGCTTTGAGTTCCTTACTTCCTTTGTCTGGATCAAACTCAGAAACTATTTCTTGCTGTGTCTTCATCATCTCTCTCTGAGGTGTGTTGTGCTGAATGCCTGAATATGGAAATTGGTGAAGATAATGAGGTGGTAATTAGTCCTGTAACTGCTGCCAGAATGCAGATGGTGTCACAATCTGTACTGTTGCCTGGAGTGATTGTAGATAGGTATGTTCTGTGTTGGAGGTGAAGGTGTAAGTATGCTGTTTTCGCCTTAAAGCTGCTCACTCAAAGCGCTCATAGTTCCTGGTTTGTCTTACTCGTGGTACCATGTCAAATAACAACCTGTGGCAAAAAGAATAGCGTTTACTGTTCAGCCTATTCCACTCTCATTGTCTTACAGCATTACATCTCATTGGGAACAAATATGCCAAATGTAAAGATTTAATTTGCAGGCTCTTGATGCAAAAATGAAACTTCTCTTACTTTATTCCATAAGCTAGGATGATGAGGCCGATCAGAACCCCAGTGGTGCCATCCAGGAACCAGACAGAAGGCTCGTGACGGAACACCTCAGCACTGAGCAGGATGGAGAAGCTCATGATAGCGCCAACCAAAGAGTTAAAACCTATTAAATAAATCATATACAGTATGATGTGTAATTACTGAAATATGTAGTATACATTAAAAGTTCAAAAGTCAAAACTAGAAAAATTATACCAAATTTATTATGAATCTGAAATGAATGGACTTTGTTTCTTTTATCCTAGTCACTGCCAGATCGGATCATTTGATCCACAAGATCTGGCACAGGTTTTCCCTGGATGCCCTTTCTGGTGCAACTCTTTCATTTTCTAACTGGATTTAGGATTGGCACTGGATGCCATGGCTGGGTTGTACGGGGCCTAGAGTTAAGGGACCCAACAGTGGCCAGGTCTTGAACCCCTGACCGTCCGATCAGCAATCGAGAGCCTCAACTGCCTGCACCCTAAATTAAACACTTCAATATACTATTTATACACATTTTCCTTTCATTTTTAGCAATTGCATTTTACCCAGTTATAATTCAAGCGCACTTTAGTTCCTAACACACAGTGACAATTGTTAATTGAGAAATGAATAATTAATTGATATACCTATTCATGATTTAAAGCAGAAAACCGAAATTAACTCTACCATTAGTCATGATTCTAGTACTGAAGGTTCTAGCTGATAATCCAGAAAAGGGTTAGGAGTGCTGTTTGGTGCTGGTTGCTTATAAATATCTAATTAAAGTAATATACTATTACTATGTAATAATTTCTATGTAAGTTGTAAACTACATGGCCAATTAGAACAATGTTAAATATGTCCTATTTTATAAACTTTTGAATCTTGCATTGAGGCTGCTATCACTATTACTGTTGTTAATGTGAGTGCTAGAGTTATCACATAACTTGGTAGAAATCGCACTGGAACCTCAAATTGTATTGGCTCCCTGTGGGTAATAGGGTTTTTGAATATGCAGCAGAAAAATGAATTTTAATATTGTTCTTATTTAATATTGACAAATGCTTTTGTCCCCTCTTCTTTGTGTTCAAGTCAAATTTTTGACGTTTGATTGTGCAGAATAACAGAACACAGTTATGAGAGTAAAAACCTCCCTTTATTTCACTATATAATTTCCGGCTACACAAAAACACTAATCCCAGTGTTTCATTGGTACTTGGATACCATCAAGATAGAAAGCTTTCTCAGTACACTGCCAAATTGCCTGCTTCATGTCTGGCCTCACAGGAACTTCTTTAATGGCTCAAACATGTGGAAATGACTTAGAGCAAGATCACGACTGTCTGGGGGACGGTGCAATAATTCCTACCCGAGGTCCTGAAATGTGCAAGTTGTGTTAATGAAAGATTGTATGTGCAGTTCCCACAGACAGATGCATCTCTTCCACAATTGGGTTCCACAAAGAACTATCTATCAATTTGTAAGGATCAGTGGTTCCACGAACTGGATGTTCACAGGAATGACTGCAGTGGGATCCAAGCCACGTCGGCCTTCTAAAAATCTTTTGCACCATTCAAGTATTTTACTGAGGCTAAGAGTCTCATCACCATACTGTACTTGAAGTCTACTGTAAATATCAAATGGTTTTATGAGTTCATTTATGGGAAATCATCACTAGTCCCAGTTTGACTTGAACACCCCTCACAGTTAACAGAACAGGGTGGGTTTCATGAAACATTTACAATGATAACGTTCTTAAATTAGTTAGTATTCCCAAAAACCCTCATAATTAATGTTATATTTGAACATATTCAGAAACTATTAAGTAACCTGACCTATATGTTATTCAGTAATAAAAATGTTACTTAGAACTTGCATGCAGTTGGAGAACTTTACTAAGAACTTGCAGGCAGTTCTACCTCAAAAAGGCAGATGATACCATGTCAGTAGTTGACTTCTAATTTATATTCAAACTGATTGCTTAATCATTTACACAAATAAAAAGAGAAAGGCTGATGATGATGCTCATGTGGTCAAAACAGAGGCTCTAGAAAAATTAAAGTTCTGAATCAAAGTTGTTGTTTAATACAACTACATCATCCATAAGTTTATAGTAGTTTGTCCTAATGGTTTTCCCCTTGATCTTGGTTACACTGTGCTGACTGGCTATCCAGGGGTGAGCTCATGGCCCATATTGGCCTGGTGCAAGAGGAGCTGGCAAGAGAAACTAGGAAAATCTTGCTCTTAATCCCACCTTGCAGTTCCTTTGAGCTGTCTGATGCCACTAATCTCTATTGAAGAGAGCAAGGCTCTGGTATCCAAATCTGTGCATGTAATCACAAAAGCCCTCCTGCACCAAGCACAAAGATACTGTAGATAAAATCTACATGCTGTTATGCTGATGCATTGCAAGAAGCCAAGATGGGTTTTCATGTCAATTGAAACCTTCCTGGCATTGTAGATGCAGTAGATGGTACATAAACCTTGCCAAGGAGGAAGATGAGCAGACAGAGGAAGAAAGCAGTCTTGTTGAACTACCAGAAGAAAGGACAAAAATAGTTGATCAGGCTGGCTTGGAAATGTGAGTGCATGTGAATTATATTGGTTGTTGGGCTTTGGTTGCATAAATGATGTTCCTGGTCTTTCGGCAGCTCCCATCAAGGGGTCAAAACAGCGGACCAACCAATCCGCACAATAACTTGGCACAGGTTTTACACTGGATGCCCTTCCTGATGTAAACCTTCCATTTTACCTGGGCTTGGCAATGCATCCAGTGACTGGGGTTTGGGCACTTGGTGAGAATCTAACCTGGGCCTTCTGCATGGCAGACAAGAAACCGACCACTGAGCCATCAATGCCCCAGTTGCATAAATAATGTACACCATGCCATTTCCTGCATTCCCATGCTTTTACTTATAAAGCTTTATTTTTGCTCTGCAACGAAATAACTGATAAATTGTTGCAACCCCAGTGGAAGATATTAGGACATGAAGTTAAGTTTGACTGAACTAGCTCCTCATGGTGCCTTTCCTGCTGTAGGCCTTCATGTTTCAACTGGAGCTGTTCTTTCTCTAAATGCTTTCTTTTTCAAGACACTCACAGGTTTTTCAAGAAATAAAGCCAACTCAGTTTAAGCCATTTGCCTGGAGGTTTGCATAGGAAAGTCCAGGAAATACCTTACGACTAGTACAGGGGTAAGGATGTTCAGGGGAAACAAGGCCGTTGTGGGACAGACATGAGCTTATTAAGTACACATCTATACCACCAGAGAAGGGCTGGTAAAAACACCTTGCGTTGATTCATGGTATTTCGTTATTGAGCATTTTTGGATTTACAAAATAAATATTTCTTTATATATTTTGCTGCCTTTAAACAGTGATGTGCACAATGCATACTTCATCCTTCAAATAAAGCTCTGAAACAGCACAACTGTCTTTTTTTTTTTTTTAAGATCTTTCCATTTTTAGATATACTTATAACTTAACATCTATACATGTATACAGATATACATCTGTAGCTTCATTACTATCCTTGAGAAAGAGATAGCCTTTTCAATTCCACTAGTTCTCAAAGTATTGCATTAAGTATAATCAAAGCTATAGTTTGGATCATATATTATGAACATATTATCCGTCGTCAGAAACCATGGATGCAAAATCAGTCAGACAGACGGAGGGATGGCATAGTTTCTCTCCTCTGTGAATTACCAATCAGTTATGATCATCTTTGAGCTCATGTACTGTATACAGAAAAGGTTGGATAGCACTGTCTGAGTATACCCAACTACTCAGGTTATACCCAATTGTTCCCACCCAATTGAAGGGTGTCAATTTGGCAATCCCACCCTGTAAAAATCTGCCACAAAAATGACAGATACCTCTCCAGGGGGGGGAGCATTCGTCACCCAATGTGGCCCATGGCATGTGGACAGACCCTTACACCCCAAAATAGTGGAAAAAATGGTTGTTTGAGTCACAACTTACACTGTGAATGTATTTTTTTACTTTTCAAGTGCTTTACCCCAACCCAGCTCATGGTACAATGCGGGATCGTCATTGATAGCTTGTGGAATGATGCACCCATCCATCTTCAGCTTTCCCTCTGGGAAAATGAAGGAGATTGTGAGCAAGAAGGGGTCTCCTTAAACCCCAATCTACATCCACTGAGAGACTGAGTGACAACAAGGTGTAGAGACTAATCAACCAGCCTCTAAAAGAAAACCTCTACATGTTAATCGATATTCTGCAGATTGAGGTGAAATCCTAAAACCTGCTGTACATATTCTGCTGGATCAGTTGTGTCCTGGAGCCGTACTAACAGCAAGGCCACACACAGACTCGATAAGGTCATTAAGAGTTCTGGCTCAGGTATAGGGGTTCAGATTGGACACAGTGGAGATGGTGTTGGGGAGCAGATTTCTGCCAAAGCTCTCAGCAATCATGTAACACCGCTCCAAACCTCCCCACCAGACAATCAGTGTGTTGTTGCAATGCACACAAACCAGCGAGCAATACTTTTTTTGCAACTGACAAAACACGATGATTTGGTGTTTATCCATAGTGATATTCTCCAGTGCTACAATGAAAATGCTCTTATTAGTGTATTAGTGTATAATTGCCATTGTCAGAGTCATGGGAACAGACTGTAATATCCATAAGGCACTAGTATAATATAACTAATATGTGAAGTTCATTTAGAGTTATCAGCCTGAAAAATGACCAATTAACAGCACCTCAGATTAGAGGCGTTATGAAGTCTTTA
>JAQMYG010000035.1:4722210-4742596 GCA_030014215.1 Clariallabes teugelsi
TTAAACCAACGCACGAACGCGCAATAATCCTAGACAACTCAATCCAGCTCTACTAATCATCAACAACAGGTGTGCTCGAAGAACCAACTTAGCCAGATCGTAATTAGCACGATGATCTTATCTTAGATGTGTCAGTTCATCTCGGATGTGTCAAGCGACGTACGAAGAACGGACCCCTGGGCACCTCGCAGTCATTAAGTCATGAACAACTCTGTATACCAGATTATTCTTGAAGCAAATGTGAGGCAATCTGTCTCACAGCTAAAATGTGTTCGTAATTGGGTCAGGCAACGGGATAGTGATCTGAAGCGCACCAGTAAATCTACATCAGAATGGCTGCAGAAGAAAAGAATCAAGGTTTTGGAACGGAGTAGTCGAAGTCCAAACCTCAACCCAACTGAATTGCTTGTGAGGGGGCGCTTAAGAGAGCTGTGCATAAGTGAATGTCCAAAAACCTCAAATACCTGAAGCAAAATGATGAGAGACTGATAGTCAAACAGGGAATTATTCCATTCCTTCAGGTTATTGCTGTTAAATGTGGATCTACAACCTATTGAATCAGGAGTATGTAGTTTTTGCCCACATGTTTCCTTTTTGGAATTAATGGAATGGTGAAAAACAATTATATGTTTGCGTGAGGTTGTTTTTGCCTAATACTGAGACTCGCTACGATGAGATGATTTTTATATTTTTAAAAACTTTTACACATGACTGTATAATCAGATTATACAAATGCTAAAGGAATGAGATGTGAATTTGATACAGGGTTTATTATTTGTAGATGTTAATTATGCTGTAAAGCTATAAGTAGGCACGTGCTGATTAGTTTTTCCTACTAAACATCTTATCTAATGATCCGGTTGTTGGTTTGGATTTTAAACAGAGGACCTCGCGTCCTAAGAAGAGACTTTTTGATCAGGTTACTGTTTGAAACATGGTTGAATTAAGTTCAAACAACAGTGTGAATTACAATAAGCGGTTTCCTTGACCAGCATCGTCTTAAGGCCTCCGTTTAGTTGTTGAACTTTGCAGCAGAATTTATCGCTGGCATGGTCTATACACTGCCGGCCCCCAAAAAATGTCACGTTAATATTTGTTGGATTGCATGTTGCATTAATTACAGCCATGACATGGTTTTAATAAACACTGTGGCCCGTGCCCGTACTGTTGTAGGGAAGGAGGCAATCTTAAATATTCCTGCAAAGGAATGAGAAAACAGTAACTTTAATATATTTTAAGACCTTTGAAACCTACAGTATTTTTATTGTTTTCGGAAAAGTTTTTTGCTATATGCACAACAGCAACAAGCTGAAGCTGTACATTTATGCTGGTTGTCGTAATAATCCAAAAATAAAAAGATTATAGCAAAATAAGTCAAGCCTGTACCTGAAAATATGAACGGGTGATTCAGTGGCTTCGCTAAAATCATCGCCTCTCAGCAAGAGACGTGGAAGCTCCTTATGGCTTAATGATGGATGGAGGAGGATATCGGACATCAAAATGAGTCTGGGTCAGCTCCGTGGATCTGGCATGGCTCGCTGATCCGATCTGATCTGAAAGTAGCTGGTTCGGATAGAGACATATAACTACTGCTAATCAACATAAGTGGTAATTACAAAAAACAAAATGTAAAGCCAGTCTTGTGCATTTGATTATAGGACTGGCTAAAACAAATTTAGTCTGACTTTTATGTATTCATTTTAGACCACGTTTGTAATGATGACAACGGCAGCTACTGAACGTAACACTGTGCTGCTACTCGACATCAGAATCATAGTAGGTTGTTTAAACCAGCGATCATCAGCACATGCCTATTTATCAGCTTTGCCCTGTATTATGAAGTCTGTAGGTTTTTTTATTTTTATTTTTTTCTTGTAAAATGTTTGCATTGAACTGAAGCCGTTTGTGATGCTAATGCACTTTCTTTTGCAGGCTTTGAAATAACTATTGAGCATCCTCATACTGATGTTGTGAAATGTTCCCAACTAGTGCGAGGTAGAGACTTTGTTCCTTAACCCCTTTTTTTAACAGTCTCTACACCTTCCCCATAAACGTAAATCTTCTAGCACTAAACATACTGACAGTGTTTGTGTGAAAAACCATTTTGACTTTTTTGAGCTATTTCTAAGCATGAAGTACAGTACAAGAAGAGGTAACCACCCCCCCTCCCCCTGTGTATTAAAGAGAACGTTCAGCTCTTGTTAAACTCGCAGCTCCGATGTTTTAAGTGTCTAAGACGCTGTCTCTCTCTTCTTCTTTCCCCCTCCACAGCAAGCAAGGATCTGGCACAGACTTCCTATTTCATGGCTACCAACAGGTTGTTATCCTGAACCTCATTTGTTGCACTGTGACTGCACACTATAGCTTCCTTTACTGCAGGTTCCCCTCAAAGTGTCCAACACCCTCAAATGCGCCGGCGGCTCCTGGGACGCCTCTTCCCTCTCGTTAAGCGGAGGGAAGGATCCGGGCGGTACCGGCCCCGGTCGCAGTGCGGTGTATTGTACGAGGGATCACTGTTGGCACAGAGGGGTCAAATGCACAATGCGAAGTGTAGTGGTGCTCTTGAACCTCACGTTTGCTTGGTTACAGAAGTGCATTTGTCTAAAAAAAAAAAAAAAGACACTTTGGTAGCCTGAATAGCAGCTAAAGATTACACAGATGTAAACATTACATAGAAGGCCTGAAGGTAAGTCCCCAGACCCCTTTAATTTTTTTTACCTTTTTTTTTTTTTTTTACCTTTTTTTTTTTTTCGTCAGCAGCTTGATAATTTGCCTGATATGTTTGTTGTTTGTTTGTTGGCCTTTTTTATGTTTTATACATGCAGTGTGTATTCATGTTTTATCCTTTAAATTAATTTTTTTGCTTAATTTAGAAAACCCATTAAGGACCTGGTTAAGGAATCGAAAACAAATATGGTTAGCAATACAAAAATAAAATAAAACATTTAAATTTTACAATTATACGTGATCGATCGGGTTCGACCAAACCTGCCTGATTCACGTCGTACCACAGGTTTAAAAAGGTGTCCAGCTTAAGTGAAAAGGTCCTCAACGGGTTCGTCAGCTTCCTGTGTCGGATGTTTGTGCTTAATTTACCAATCACGGATTGCTTTTTCTGTATAATTGATACAAAGCTATTAATAATTATTAATCTGTTTGTTTGGATTATTCAGGGTTATTTGTATCTGTGTTTAAAATCGCACAATGTTTGGAACCCGGGACGAGGTCTCAATACTTAATTTTTAAGTCAATTTTTTAACTTTACTCCTTGGTCAGCCAAAAATTAATTAATATATCAGAAATGGGTTAAAGGTGAGGTTTTGATTGATGCATGTGCTGTATGGATTTTTCTTGTAAGAGGTAATCATTTACATTACATATGAGATTACAATATAAAATTTTTATAATATTGCAATTTGTCATTACCGTTGCTAAGGGAAAGATTTCATAAATGTACAAGTACCATATTGGACATGTTTGTTTAAAGGCGACCAGTTATGCAAAATTCACTTTTTAGTAATTTTTAAGCCTGTAGATGCAGTTCCAGTCTGCATGAACATGAATATATGAGAGTAAATCGTTCCAAGCTTAAACAAGCAAATTGTCTTTTCCTCATAATTTGACCTCTTAAATACCACAGTACACTCCCTTACACTCAGTGTTCAACTCTGAGCCCCGTTCTGCAGTTTTCTGGGCACCATTTAAGAACTACAATATATAAGGCAAGGCTAGCAGCTATCAGATAACTGCTGAAGGCTAACCTATCCTTCTTTACCTCTTAAGAAGGGATAGTTTACCCTTTTGCCGTTAGCAGACAAGTTATGTTTAACTTTTATATCGATAATTATTGAGGATGTTTTTCCTGCCTAACTTACTTTGTCAGAAGGGCAGGTGGGGCAAAAGTCTGAAAATGGCTGGGAAACACTTGATAAGGTCCCAAAATATGGATGTTCAGGGGTGTTCAGGGGCAGCTCATTTACAGCTACGGACACTGAAACAGTGCGTTTAGAAAAGGAGTGAAGCAGAAAGAAAATCAAGCAGAATGCAGAAGTTGTTAACAGATACATTTTGGAGACCTTTAAGACTTCTGTTAAAAATGTCTTATTGAAAGAAAATGTGAGCTTTAATGAGCCAAATATTTGACCAATTTGCATGATGGAGCTATAGGGGGAGTGCAGACATTCATGCTGATGAGCTTCCATCTATTACTTATTGTACACTTTTCTGCCCACAAGCTTGAGAGTTTTAGGGGTTGCAGTCCAATTAGCGGATTATATTTCAGCCCATGGCAACCTGAGGATCATGAGAGGGTGTATTAATCAGAATACAGTACCAGTAAAAAATAAACTTGAACAAACCTTCTAATTCAGTGTTTTTTTGTTTGTTTGTTTGTTTAGAATTAATTTTTTACTTTCTAGAACAATACTGGAGTTTTCAAAACCATAAAATAATACACATTACAAAAACAGGTATTTTAAGACAAAAATAGCAGCTTTTCTGAAACAGTTATGGCAAGAACAGTATTGTGTCAAGTCCATTTGCAAAACCCATCAAGCACCATGATGAAACTGTCTCTCATAAAGACCTTCCCAGGAAAGCGAGACCAAAACTTACAAGACTTTAACGACATTTAGAGTTCCCAGCCTCAGAAATCACCAATTAACAAACAGCACCTCAGATTAGAGAGGATAAGCAGCAGACATCTAGACATCAACTGTAGGCATATTTTGGATGCCTTCAGTATAGAACTACAGAGTAGAAAGAGAAGTTTTAAATCAGAAAAGATCATGGAGTTAAAAGATATGTCCACACTTTTGACTGGTAGTATATAGTTGTAAGTCTTTAGTCACTGAATTGAAAGCTTTGTCATCACTTAAATTGACTGTTAAAGTTTGATTAAAAAAAAAAAAAAAGAAGAAACCATGTATTGTTTTTAATGCCTCACTCCACATTGTTGCGATGTCATATTAAATAGGGATACAGATGTATCCGATCCATACAGCTATGATTGTTTTTGTAAATCTGTGTCTCTAGTCCCGGCCTGTTAGGGTGTTTTGAGCGAGCTACTAGTCCCATTTCCAAACATTGATCCCATTTATAAGCACAAGGGTTACCATCCAACTTTTACCATTACTCAGACCTAGAATTGCAGTTTCCGCAGAGTCCGACATTAAAATCATCAGCACGGCACGGTGGCGCAGTGGTTAGCACAGTCACCCTGCACCCCCAGGGTCGGGGATTCGATTCCCGCATTGGGTCTGTTTGCATGGAGTTTGCATGTTCTCCCCATGGGTTTCCTCCGGGTTCTCCGGTTTCCTCCTGCAGTTCAAAGACATACAGGTTAGGCTAGTTGATGTTCTCAAATTGCCCGTAGGGTGTTTGTGCGCACACGCCCTGCGATAGATTACCACTCCATCCAGGGTGTACCCTGCTTTATCCCCCTAAGTCTCCTGGGATAGGCTCCAGGCCCCCATGTACACAGGATAAAACGGTATGTGCGAGTGAGTGACTGTGGAACATAAAGTCAATCTTTGTTCCTTCCTCCTTGTTTTTTGGTTGTTGTCCAGCTGAATGGATGTTTCCTCAGACAGGTAGTCCCCGACTTACAAACAAGTTTGTTCCTGGAGGGAGCATGTCCGACAAATTTGTTCTCAGGTCCGACAAAGCGAGTCTTGTACACCTTTGCCACAAATATACAATGTAATGCATACCAATCCACTTGACTAAATCTTTGTCCGCTTTACCAACACTGCAAAACCCATGTGGCCAAAAACCATACCCCCTCGCCTAAGGAAGTGAATCTTGCACATGAAATAAAACAGTGTTTGGACCAGTGCATGCGCCGTTAAATTGCAAGGGGAATCTCGGACACCATTTTGTCTCAGAGCTGTTTTCCACTGTATTGGACTGTGAACTTCAGGACAACCATTTTCTATCCTCGTGCTGCTGGACTGGTTCATTGAACCCAGTGAGGTCGACTTATTCACCAATCCCCAATTAATTGTAAATGTTGGTTATGGTGCACTGCATTGTACAATACACGTGAGCTACTTCCTTGGTTGAATCGGAAGTAGAATTGCGGCCGATTTCGTAATGTTTGCTCATCACCACCTCCTATTCGTAAGTCCGGGACTACCTGTTCACACACGGACATGTATTGAACAATACTTTCAGTCTGTCTCGGCTTTATGGTAAATATATGGATGGTAACTAAAACATGCTTATCACCACCTCCTCTTCTAACACATAAACATCTTTGCCTCTTTTTAGGACAATAAATGCATGGCTTTTGGAAAGAAATGAATGTCTAGTATTTTTAATGCTGTTACGTATGCACTTGGTTTTTATGTTGCAGAGCCATTGTTTCTTGTACTGCCTTGAAACTGATTAAAAGCCCAGTAATAGGGTTTGTGTACCAGATAGGGCTGGGTGATGCTTGACATGCCTGACATGTTGTTCTTTTTAGCAACGGATAAAAAGATGAACAGAGGCGTCATTTATGAAATTATGAATTTGCCTGCCATTATCCAAATAATTATTTCATACTTATTATTTATTTTTAAATTTTTTTATTCTGTGCATTAAAAAAAAAAAAAAAAACCCAGGCATAATACTTTCGGTTGTCTTGTGTTAGCATTATTTTAGGATATCACCCAGCCCCTTATGTCAGATAATCTCAGAATGCAGGGTTTAAAAATCCATGAGATAACTCAGTCCTGCTTTCTTCCTGATCTATTCTTAAGTTTGATTTGGACAAAGCACCAGTCCATTTCTTAGTAACTATGAGGTGCATTTTTTTTTTTTTCCATCTGAAGATTACAGCTGTGTAAATGTATGAAAAGCCCCTCTGTGTCTCCTGTTCCTAATGAAGGTCTGCTCTCTGTTTTGCTTGCCTCCTCTTCTCCACACAGCCTCCACCTCACCACCTTCTGCCTGCAGTACAGGCCGACGGTTATCGCTTGCGTGTGTATCCATCTAGCCTGCAAGTGGTCTAACTGGGAGATCCCCGTCTCTACTGACGGCAAACACTGGTGGGAGTATGTGGACGGTTCAGTCACGCTCGAGCTATTAGACGGTGAGTGGACCAGTTCGACTGCTGATCGCGTCATGCGAGACGTGTGCATAGAGGTGAACATGTGATTACTCTCGTGTTGCAGAACTGACACACGAGTTTCTTCAGATTTTGGAGAAGACTCCCAGTAAGTTAAAGAGGATTCGAAACTGGAGGGTAATTAATTCTGCGTGTATGCTATTCATTTTATATTCATTTTTTTTTTCAAGTACGACTTGAAAGTACAACTGTGGCTTTTCCCTCAGGCAACACAAGCTGCCAAGAAACCTAAAACAGACGGATCGTCGTTGGAAAGCAGCTCTTTTCCCGGCCCTTCGTTAACCCAGGACCAGTCGATGGTGGACGCCCTTTCTGCAAGCGCAGCCTTTTCCAAACCTTCCACGTCATTTTCCATTTCGCTGCCAGGCAGCGCCCTTCCACTGGACCATATCACCAGCGCTGTTCAAGGTGCCTCGTACACTTTCACAGCCCCCGGCGACTGGCCTCAAGACCAATCCCGCTCGGACTCGTACCTTCTCAAACAGCTTCCCCTGCACCCGCACCGGCCCGACAGAAGCGCAGAGTTCACCGCCGTCAAACATGAACACAAGTCCAGCAAACACCAAACTTCCTTGTTCCCCCCTCCGGCTGCAGCTCAGCCACAAAAGATGTCGCTGGAGAAGTACAAGGAGAAGCACGCGGCCGAACTAGCGGCACAAAAACGCAGGCAAGAGCAGCAAAGCGCGGAATCCGAGGCCAGAGATTCATACGGGAGCTCCAGCCAGGTCGAGCACCGGAAGCCACAACTGCCTTACGGTCACGGGCAGCACGGCTTAGGCGGCACCTCTACCAGCTCTCCGCTGAAGATGAAACTGCCCTTAACAGGCCAGGAAAAAGTCCAAGCCGAGAAATGCGACAAGGGGAGCTCGCTCAAGCTCCGGCTTCCAGTCCAGGCCGAGAAAAGCGGAGCAAGTAAAGAGGAGCTTAAGATGAAGATCAAGGTTTCCTCAGAGCGCCACAGCTCTTCAGATGAAGGAGCAAGCAAAAGCAAGCATTCCAGTCCGCTAGTGAGCAAAGAAAAGCATCGGCACCACCATAAACACGGCCACTCGAACCCACACTCGCACGGCGGCGGCGGCGGCTCCGCCCTCAGAAGCCCTGTGAGCCTCGGCGGTGACGGGGTCGGCGCCGCACAGGGCTCAAGCTCTTCCCGTAAGAGGACGCACGCTGAAGGCAGCCATAACCACCACTCGAAAAAGAGCAAAAGCACCAAACCGGCCGCAGGTAGACTCTCTCTTGTTGATTTGTAGGATAGTGTGTGTCATCCCGCAGCTGTGATCTTAACCCCTTTTACCCTTCCCCCATCACACAGGAGGTGGTCTCCGGCCGTCTCAACACGCTGGTGAAAGCGGACAAGGAGACAGCGGAGAGCCGTGGTCCTGAGGACACGTCTACTACGAGGACTCGTTCAACATGCTTGAATCGCTGTTAAGTGCCCATGGAATAAGGAACTCGTGATCTTGTTGAGAAGGAAATCAAGGTTCATCCTTGAGAGAAAATAAAATATAATGTGAGAGCAAAAGTAAAAAAAGAAATATATATATCTATACTTCCTGATCATCTTCGCAGTTCGGTTGCGTGCTGCTTTTTCTCCATATGTGTAATTGCTGCTTTGTGTTCCATATTTTCAAGTGTGTGTGCGCGCGTGTGTGTTATTGGGCCATTTTGGTGCAAATAAGTTTCTCCACAGGATAAAAGAAAGAATGCTGTAAGGCAAGAAGCGTGCAATTTATTATTTATTGATTTTTTTTTTGTTTTTGTTTTTTCTCCTCCCCACTTTAAAATTGAAACGGTGTGTGTGGTTGTTGGAGAGGTGTTTAAAGTGAGTGCTTTTTAAGTTGCGTAGTTGTAAACACGCCACTTTTTTTTCCGTTTCTTTTCCTTTTTGCGGCCTCGTACGGATGATGTGCATGTTTCAGCCGTCAAAGGGAAGAAGTAGACCGCTGTTTATAGAGTGGAGATAAATGTACATACGTTTTTGTATGTTTAAAAGAAAAAAAAGCTATAATATAAATACTCAGGTTTGGTGCTGCTTGTGTTACTATGTAGTGGAGACGTTCAGGAGTTGCTATAAGAATTAAGGCTGATTCTTAGTGCAGCATTTGAGTGACACGAGAGCCTGTTCTGTGCATGGCTGTCAGAAGAGAGCACAGTGCAGACTCTGTGCAGTTTGTAAGTAATACTAATTATTTTTCGTGACCTCCAACATGAACTTAAGCTCGATGCCAAAGGCTGTGCCTCAAAAAAAAAAATAAAAAAAATGAGAGAGAGAAGAGAGAAATCAATGTCTAATAAGGACAAGTATAGTACTATGAAGTTTACATAACCTTTTGCTGTGAAGTGCATTTAAAATCATCTTCTCGGCTTGACTCTGTAGCCTACGTGTATAAAGCTGTAAATCAATAACAGGTTTATTTGAATAAGTCATGTTGGATAAGTGACCAGGCCTGTTCCATCAGTGTTCACTTTCCTCCATGGATATGTTATGTTTTTGTTTTTTGTTTTTTTGTACATGCATTTAGATTGTTCTAAGTGCAGCAAGAAATTCGTGAGTGCAAACCTTTGCGTCTAGATTATTTTGTTCCCTTCCTTAATTTCATTTAGATCCTAACAATAAATCACATGGTTTCCATCATGTTTAACCTAAGCCTTTGTCTTTGTTTTCAGTGGTCACGTGCGTGTTACGAGTTGACTCATTAATTGGTGGAAAAAACAAAAGGGTAGTAATCACAACTTTTATTTTGGTCATTTTGTGAAAAGGCAATATTGTATGATACAAATCAGGCACGTCTGTACTATCCATTTAACATTTTAGTATACAAATAATAATTCACATTAATTTATTAGGTAAAAGGGACTTGTTATGCAGACTTCCGTTTTTAGTCATCATTAGATTTTCACATGGGTCTCCAGTCTGCATGAAGGGGGCGGGGGAACGTGTTTTTTTTTCTCCACTTTTCTGTTTTCTGAGGCTTAAACAAGCAAATCAGATTTTCTCGTTGTCATCTCATATACAATAGACTTTCGCCTTACTCCGGTTCTGTCTGGTTCTAGGCTTCAGCTCTTAAAAACACCTAACCCACCCATCATTTTAACATTATCACAAAATATTGAAGATGTATTTGTGAATAAACTGTTTCATATGTAGTACTGTGCAGAAATCATGGGCATCATATTATCTTTAGTGCAAATGTTATATATGTTTATCATGTCTGCATTATGTACAAAATCATTAATTATTTCCGAACATACCTTAAAAATTAATAACTAATCATTACATAATGATATTTGCAAGTCTGTATAGAAAGCAACATATTTCATGATGGAACAGAAATGGACAGTTTTCAGGAAAAAAAACAAGCAAGCTATGGGCTCTTGGGTTTTGCATAAAAATAAAAGGGAGCAAGTGTGACAAAATTACCAGAAGAACTCATTATCTCCAGCACGCTCAATAAAACCTAACCATGGATTTACAGAGAAAAGCAGTTTTCACACCAAATATCAACTGTGGTTCTTTTATTACTCTTTAGTGCTCTTTATAGAAGTGTCTTTTATGTAGAACTGTCATAAGGCATTTTTCTTTTACATGCCAAAGACTTTTGCACAGGACTGTAAGTAGAACACCTGTTAGGTTTCACTTCCCAGGAGCTTACATTAGGGTTTTTTTTTTTCTGTATGAAATCTGGTCCATCATGTAATCTCTTGCTTCCTTTACTGCCATGGAAATATTTTTCTGTAATGTTATTTAATTTTTAAGTTATGTTTGTGAATCCTAAATGGTTTTGTACATAATGCAGAAACAATATAGCAACATATGTACAACATTTTTTGCTAGACAGAAATGTGGGTGGGAAAAGCTTGTTAAGGTCCCAAACATGGATGTTTCTGGTTCCTGCATTCTGATTGGCTAGAAAAATGCACTTCTTCAAAGGAGCCTTCAGATGCAACTCATTTAAAGCATTATACAGCAGGAAAAGGAGTGAAATGGAAATAAAATCAAGCATGCCAGTGAATGCATGATGAGTGGACACATTTTGGATGAAGTCTTTTTTTTTTTTCCTTCAAAAAATCATGTAAGTTTTAAAAAGCAGGGGATAGGAAACTGGCCCACAAGCATTCCCATAGATGCCTCCCTTTACATTGTAAAGTTCTTTTACCATCTTTTCAAGAAACACATTGGCACGGATTAAACTGAGTTTTTCTGATGAGCTTATTGGTGAGCATTTGAAGGTGTGCTACCCAAAGGCTGCAAGAGGTGAAAGACAAAAGGATGGTGTAATAGATCTGCTGCTGATGGCCTCTGTTTCTGGTCACTGCAAAGGAGAAAAAAGAAGTAAAAATATTCACACATGGTGTTTAACGATTAATGAAATGTTTTGTCTAAGTCATGTTTGTTCATTTTACAGTGCTTTTCTTTTTTTCATTCATAATTGCATATACTGTTTATTGATCCTGAATAACATTACAGTGCTGTTCAGATGTTTCTTAAGTGCCTCATAGAATGTGGACAAAAGCTACAAGAAGATGAATCACTTACTTGATTAAACATGCTTGTACAAAGTCTTTAGCTTCTTCAGAAAAGTCATCAGGCAGTGAAGGCATTAAACCCTTTTGTGCTCCGATATAGAACAGCGCTGCCATCTTGCCCATATGCGCCAGTGGTGGCTTTCCCGTGGCCATTTCAAAGACTGTGCACCCAATGCTCCAGATGTCCGATTTCTTGCCATGACCAGTCTCATTAATCACTTCAGGAGCCATCCAGTACGGTGTCCCGTGCACAGACTTTAAGTAATCGCTACGGCTCCCGCTGTGCGTCAAACAGTTAAGGCGTTGAGCACAGCCGAAATCGATCAGCTTGATGATGCCACTGGGCATCAGCATGATATTGTTTCCTTTCAAATCCCTGTGAATAACTTTGTTGTCATGAAGGTAAATCACGCCTTCTAAGATCTGACGCGTGTACAAGGCGAACACCTTCTCCGGTAATGGTCCGAAGCGATTGAGGACACTGGAGATGGAGCCTCCTGGGATGTATTCCATCAAAATGCTGATTACGTGTCCTGACAGAGCTGTGCCCAGGAATCCCACTATGTTGTGGTGATGAAGGTTCTTCAGAAGATCTACCTCCCTCTCCAGGCAATCGTACTCCTTCATCGCTGTCTCTGAATTGGAGACGTCTAACGTCACTTGCTTGACGGCAATCAACTGGCCTTGACTCGTGAGTCCGCAGTACACCTGCAGTAATCAGTGGATGATCATGGTTGAACTACGTACATTTGATCAAATTTCCACAATCAAGATGATGAATTGTTAAAAGAAAAAAATTAAGTTTGAGTATGTAGTTACTTACAGTTCCATAGGCACCTCTACCCAGAATTTCCCCTTTGGTCCATGTGATTGTCTCATCTACAGTGGACCTCTCAGCATGAAGCAGATTGTCCAAAGGAGTAACCTGTTAAAAATATAGAATGGTCAGTTCCCTTATTAGTAATATTGATCATATTGAGTTAATTTGCCATGTTATATTTATTGCCATACCTCACAAAAGATGTGTTCCTTGTGTTTTGATGAAGCATCGTTTGTCATTTCTGGATTCTCAGACTTCAGGGTCTCCACCTCTTTTTCTTCCAATGAAATCAATTCTTCGGCCAAACGTTTCAGCAAATCGTCCGTAATGGGCCCTTCACCCACTTCATCTAAAAATCTCTGATATATAGGTGACTTTGTCCCATCAGTCGTCCACGTGTTGATCAAGGGTTGTGATGGGAGCTGATCTCCAATGGTGTCCTCTCTATTATTGTTACGATCCTGTAAGAATTGCTCACTAAGATGGCGTATTCTGTTTGACCGAATTGAGCTGGAGGAATCTTGCTGATTATTAAAGGCTATCCTTAACTCTGTATCTGAAGGAATTTCTCTGATGATTGACAGCACAGGGCTGCATTCAGGCTGCAATCCTACGTCTGAACCATGCCTCTTATCTGCCTCACTGATAAGAATTTGATGCTTCCTATTCTGATTTCCCCCGGTGCCAGGTATTACACCTACATCATGTTTTAGGTCAATATCTTGTTTATGGTCTTCCAGTTCAGGTGGTTGGATTTGCTTCTTCTTGCGTTGTTTACCTTTAGAAGTCTTGCATTGTTTCCTTCTGTTACCTTCCATAGGTTTGCGAGCTATATGTTGTCCACTTAGCTGTCTCTTAAACTGAGGGGTACACTGCACTTGCTTGGGCCTGTCTACGGAACTGCTTGCTCTAAGGTTTTCATATATTGGCGTGGCAAACATTTCGAAAATAGCTGGTCCTTCATCTGCCTGATGGATTTCCACAAACATGTCCCTGTAGCTAACATGGTCCAGCGAGGATTTTGTTCGCTGCGGACCTAAAATCCCTGGCCTTTTACCTTGCCTCGCTGTTTTCTTTGTGTCCCAGTTGAGAAGTTGCTTTTGACTTTGGAGCTTGTTTGATATTTTTTTTGTTCCATTCAACCTTCCTTGATGTAGAGACTCTCGAGTCCTTCTCCTCTGGTTCAAGGGTCCCTCCTTGAGTTTGGGAACATCTTTAACAGGCGCCGTCTTTGTCCAATCCAATTTGTTGCTCATCTCCTCACTACTAACCTTAGCTATTACCTCTTTACCTACTGTTATGTTCTTCTTAATTCCTTGATTCTTTTTGTTCCTTTTGGGCTTTCCAAAGCCCTGTCTTGAATTTATTTGGTCCAAGATAATTGTTTGGATAGTGTGAGAAGATATGCATTTTATTTCCTCAGCGCTGCTCATCTTACTGGCATTACTGGTTTCCTCCGGAGTGGGATGTAATGCAGTATTCACAGGGGAGGCATGTTCATTGTCAACAAAAGAGCTGGACTGTCCCTCTCCAGGTGCATGTCTGCCATCTGTGCCTGTGTCGTCAGGTCCATCAAACTTATTTAAAAGAGGCCGTATTAATTCTACACTTTTCTTTATTTTTGGAACATCTCCTGAATATATTGTGCTATTCTCCTCGCATACATCTTGAGTCGCACTTCTGTGTTGTGTCCCCAAAGTCCTCTTAAAAAGATTGGAAAATTCTGTTACAGACTGCTGCGTCATCTCATCAAGTTTTTGACACCTCATAAATTTAGATTTCATAGCCTCCGTTTTATTGGACTTTATATGTTCGGTAGTCTCAGAATTGATTAGTTGTTGAGCAGATGAAAGACCAATGTGTGCTCTTTGTAAGGCTCCAAAGATCTGCCCTGTCTCCTGAGAACTGTTCTCTTCCTCCTCATCCAGAGAGCTTTGGCTGCTGCAGCTGCTCTCCTCACTGCCCCTTCCTGTGCCTCTTGATGTTCTGGAGCTCAGCCGGGAGAACCTCTTTGCCGATTCCATGGAGCCAAGAGATAAGAGGCTGGTCGGCTTGGGTGGCAGTGGACGCTGGAAGTTTAAAAGCCCACACCCGTCCTGGTACTCTGGGTCAAGTGGAGCCAAATGTTTTGGAGTCCGTGAGCACAGAACAGGGAGTGGATCCTGAATGTTAAAAGATAAAAGGCAAGTTTCAAGAAGCAAGTGATATCAAAAGAATTAAGTGCTAACATGTTGGAGGAATCTTACCCTTTGTCCATTAACATCACCGGTACTAAGCCCTGTAATTTGTTGAAAAGTTAGCTTCGTTAATTTTCAATTTTCCTTCAATTAAAATGATCAAAGTAACATTTTTCCAGCACTTACTGTTATGTATATTGGTTTGTACTTGTAGTAGAAAGCTTGCATCGAGGGGGCCCAGACTTGGAGCAGATTGGCTAAGCTGAGAGTAATGTGGTGCTGGAGGAGTCTCGAGAATGGTTTTGGTCTTCTCTTTAAGCCTTGGAGGTATGGGTACTAAAGATGTTTTCACTGGAACATCAGAGGTAGGATACAGGAGGCCAAATCTGGTCCAACATTTGTTCCTCTCCTTCAAGCTTGGGAATGTTGTCCACCTAGGGAAAATGTTAGATTTTGTACAGTACTCTAAATTCAAAGGAAATGCAGAGTCACGCTATTTCTCCATGTCCTTGTTCTGGGATAATGAGGATGACCTGGAAACATGGTCTTGTGCTGACAGCTAGTTCAACCTGTAACAGTATACCTCTGTGCAGTCTTTGTGTAAAAGCGAGAGCAAGACATTTGAATGTTCAGATGCCAAGAAGATTTCTTGTTTTATGGCTTCGTGTGCACAGGTGTAGCTCTTCGATTGCTGTTTGCCCCTACTGTGCGATTGTTTTTTCACCACCAGATGGCTCGTTTTCATTATTTGAATGCTAATTAAGCCTAATTATGTTGTGCTTATGTGTTCAGCTGGCTTACCCAGTTGCCTTGCTGTTCATCTTGGGCTCTGTCGTGCTTTGGAGGCACAAGGCAATGATCTTATCTGTAAATATATTGAAAGTCAGGTCACACCTGCTCAGGCAGTTAATGTACTAGTGACACCAGTATTTCGATAAGACCTTGCCAAAAGAAAATAATCCCTTTATTGGGAATACACTTTCACATCCATCATTAATTCTGGTTAGATAAGGCATCTTTGCAAGACATGCAGTACTACTTAATTAATAGCAGTTATATTTTTTAGAAGGATGGAAATAAAACCTTACCCCTTTCTCCTTCCTTGCCAGCCAAAAATCAGATATTTTTCACGCTTTTATGTCTATTATTAAAAAAAATATTTCCCTTATAAAAGCTTGGTGTGATCAAGTGTTGCACTTTGTGTTGTATGAGTCCATACTCTGAGATCACTTGGCTGTGTTGTGCTTAGTCAGACCCTCCCCTTTCATTGTCACCATTGCTTTGTAGGATGGGCCAGGCTTGTGGGTATCGATGTGTGCTGACAGGGGCAGGCTGGTGCGTTTAATTCAGCCGAGTGAGCTGCCTCAGGGGGTGGATGGGGAAGGACAGGACAGAGAGCTACTGTATTACTGGAAATGCTGTACAGGTGGAGCTTTGGTGTCTTTTTGGCTTTCAGGGACACACACACACATTGTTTAGAAAGCTCACCTTGGTGGAACTTTTTGTCTTCTTCTTGAACATCAATATATGCGTATGGTTCCTTTGCATCCTGTGAACAAGAACATGTTTGTTGTTCTGGAATACACACAAGTAAACACTGACCAATACCAATAATGAATGCATGTGGGGCTCTTGCCTCATTTTAGAGACATTTCCAGCATGTGGAACCCCCTTTATATCTAAACATTACCCAGAATACTTAGTGGAAACTCTTCCTGAGAACATGATCGCTTTGACATGATGGAGACTGTATCCAAAATGTAAGCTTTTAATCAGTTTTCATAATTCTTACCAAATTTATAAAGACATTATCTTATGGTATTTATGTACATATAAAAAGGATGTGCTTTAGTAGCTAGAATATACAGTATGACTTCCTTGTTTATCATATGCTAAAACTATTAACACTGAACGTAACATCACCACACCTATTTAAATCTACTGTGTGCTCTCTACTGTGTAAATTTTTCTAGTCAAATTTCAAAGTGGGTGTATTTATTTACTTTAATGGTCTAAAATGAAAGTCTAATTATCTGAACTAATTTTGAATGGGATTAAAAATACACACACCCCAAGAAAAGAATCGGACACACCCTAAACATTACACACTCTAAGGCCAAAGGCTTCTTCTCCAAGTTCTTGTAGATATTTGAGGCACACAATCATAATTGGCTTTGTATGCTGAAGCCTCACTCACTCATCATCTATACCGCTTTATACTGTATACAGGGTGGCAGGGGGCCTGGAGACTATCCCAGGAGACTTGGGGCACGTGGTGGGGTACACCCTGGACCGGGTGCTAACACACATAATCATACACTATGGGCAATTTGGGAAACAGCTTAATTTGTAGGAGGAAACCGGAGTACCCAGAGGAAACCCACCGAGCACAAGGCACAGAAACTCAAGGAGGGAATCGAACCCGGATCCTGGAGGTGCAAGGTGACAGTGCTAACCACTACACCACCGTGCCACCTATGCTGAAGCCTTCTAAGTTCTATTTACTGGAAAGCTGTTCCAGCACTGCCTTTTGCACCAATGAAGAAGTCAAAACATCAAAGCATTGTCCCACCAAACACTTACTTTGTTTTATTAATTACTGTTCATTTTTTTTCTCCTTTTTTGATGACATTCTTGCTCTACAGGATTTATTTGCATGGGCCTAAGGCTTTTGCAAAGTAGTGTAAATAAAAGGGATGATGAAATGATCAAAGGTTGATGAAATTGGTTATCATATTTCTAAAACAATGCTAAAAGATGTTGGCAAAAGAAACAGATATCTTACCCTCACGTTGTCCAGGGTGGAGAACAGGTTTGGAGAAGAGATGCTTTGGGAATGGTTACAGCGTTCTGCAGGGAAATGAAACCCTGGCACCACGTGCGCTGGTACTGCTTTTAAAAACACATCGCAAAGGAGAGCATGAGTCAGCAAGTGAACCCCTAAGGATGTCTTTACGGGAATGAAATGTAAATTAGCATTACTTAAAATCCTGTTATATTAGCGATAATTTTTCTTTCCCTCACCTGACTGAGCCTGATCTTCTAAAATGATCTGGAGCAGCTCATCCTTGATCGAGTTCTTGATCTGAGAGATGTACGTAAAAACAGTGAAGCCCTTTCGGTCTTGGATGTCCGTATTTCTAAAGAAAAGATGATTGAAGATTTAGAGTTATGCTACTAGATCTCTAGGGTGTGTGTGTGTGCATGGAGTTTGCATGTTCTCCCCATGTTGGTGGGTTTCCTTCGGGTACTCCGGTACTTTCCTCCCGCAGTCCAAAGATATGCAGATTAGGTTAATTGGCGTTCCCAAATTGCCTGTAGTGTGTGAATGAGCGTGTGAGTGTGTGTATGTTTGTGTGCCCTGCGATGGATTGGCACCCCATCCAGGATGTACCCCGCCTCAGGCCCTAAGTCTCCTGGGATAGGCTTCCAGGCCCCCCCATGACCCTGTACACAGGATAAAGCAGTACAGTGAGTGAGTGACCCATGGAGCTCAGCCTTATTGATGGCTGAGACCAAAACTGAGAACCACTTGTATAAATCGTTCCCAGCATTCCAGTCTCTGGTCAATATATGCTGAGATATTCTGTTTTCATTGAGGTGAGGCTTGTTTTACTACCCACTTGGGGTAAATGCCAAAAGTGCAAACCTTTTGAGAAACAAAATTATATGAGCTTGGGTTTCTTACGCAGCCTGAGCCAGCAGTGTCTTCACTACTTTAACAGGATCATAGTCCAATTCCATGGTGTCTTGAAATCCCTCAAACAGATCCACATCCCTAACAGCCAGCATCAGCAGGGTCAAGCCATCCTGGTTCTGGATGTTCACATCTATAGAGTCAAACTAGACAAGACAAGGACAAGACAAAGCTGTTTACTAGGATTCATATATAAATTCATTCATGTGTAATTTGGGTGGAAACAAAAGCTTTTTGTAAGACCTCTGGCCCTAGGGGCGATGGGGGTGGGGAACATTTTCTTGAAAGCAATTACAGATGGCCAATGTTGTAAGGCCAATCTTTTCAATCTCTTAGTGTATCTGAACTGTGCTTCATTGTCTGGCAGTAAATAAAAGCTTCTGAACGTGGTGTCACGTTTCCCACCTGCCAAATGGTGAGTGGAATCAGAGACTGGTCTGCTTACCAGCAGGCGCTGTAGGGCGTGAATATCCCCTCTCCAGGCCACCTCTAAGAGCTGAGCACGATGGGCTAAAGGGCTCAACAAGGCATCCAACAGCTCCTTCTGTAGGTCTGGCTGACTCACATGCAGTGCTGTCTGATTGCTGTGGTTGCACAGGGTTACATCTGCTCCTCTTTCCAAAAGAAAATGCATGACCTGCATCCAAACATGAATAGAAGTGTAGCTACATTTGCAGTGTAGGGGCACAGTAAATTGTTTTGTTGCTTTAGCGATTACGTAATGAAAATCTAATGGTCATGTGAGTAGTAGATGTGGCATGGGGTTTGAAAGCCTTCCTGCCAGGGGACCCAGGACTCTTATAGGAAGTCATATGCTTGTTTTGGTTCTCAGGTTCATCTCAACCATGGCATCATCTCTTCATTCAAGAGATGATGCCATGCTGTATCAGATGAATTAGATTTTTGCTAAGTTTTTGTTTTTCACAGTACAGCACATACCTGTTTGTTTGACTCTTAAACTGTCTCAATTGGCCTCATTAGGCAAGTCATGGACCAGTTTAATGATTTATTTGTAAACAAAGAATCCCCATTTGCCCTCCTTTGAATGAAAGCCTGTTAATCTTTCCATTTTTTTTTTAAGTATTCCAAAGTCAATAGATATCACATGATTTCAAGAAGCTACAGCATGGTTATATATGGACACCTAACCATACCCATACCCATGTGTATTTCTTCCCCAAATTTAAATGCACGAATGTACAACTGTGTACAATTTCTTAATATGTTGTAGCATTATGATTTCTCCTCACTGGGACTAAGCGTGTCTCAAAACTGTTCCAGTAAAATAATGCCCCTGTGGGCCATGTGATCCATGAAGACTCTGATTTGTGAAGATCAGAGTGGAAGAACTCAAGTAGCTTCCACAGAGCCCTACAGTATATAAAATATTTACTGTCTTCTGAAAATAACTCGACATACAGCCATTGTTGTCAAAATAGCTGGAAACAAAAGTAAGTACACCCTAATTGATAACAGCTGTACATCTTTAAACATGCAAAGTCACATGACCTATTCATCATGTTCATGTGTTTGTCAGTGACCGAGTCCGTCTCCAGACCTGAACCCTATTGAGCACCTGTGGAGAAGCGCCGTGCACCTCAAGCAGAAGGTGGTGAAGCACCGTGTCTCTAACATCTAGCAGCTCCGTGATATCATTATGGAGGAGTAAAAGAGGATCTCAGCAACAACATGCGCAGCTCTGGTGAAGTCCAGGCCCAGGAGGATTGACGCCATGCTAGATAACGATGGTGCTCACAAAAAATATTGACACTTTGGACACAGTTTTGACATGTTCACTCATTTTCGTTGCCACGATAACGTCTGCATGTTGAGTTATTGTTAGAGGACAGTAAATCTGCACACTGACTACTCTAAAGTATATCTAATTTTCTTTTTTATGGTATTATCCCCTGAGAACGTTCAATAAAGTGGTTGCTGAAATGTGAAGGCTGCACTTCTCACTTTTGTGAGGATGTATATAATAATAATAATAATAATAATAATAATAATAATTATTATTATTATTATTATTATTATTATTATTATTATTATTA
>JAQMYG010000035.1:4816350-4862849 GCA_030014215.1 Clariallabes teugelsi
TTCATTTTAAGAAAAATGATCATTTTGAAATAAAAAATCTAATTTTGTCTAAAAAAAAATCAGAAATTCAATTTACAGGACATATCACCCAGCTCTACCGGAGGTCCTACCCTGGTCGTACAAATGGAAATAAATACAGTGGTCACCATTGGCCTCCACGGCCCCTAGTTGGTTCCTACTGTAGGTGGACGTATGGATGGATGGAATTGTGGTATTGATCTGAGGTCATATCGCCCAGCACTCTTAGAGAGCATCGGTCCAATCCGGTTTTGATCCTTGAGATTGTGGATTAACACATTAATACCGCTCTTTATTTTTATTTAGTATATTTGTATGATGTTTATTTCATGTGAAATTACTTCTTACTTTAGTGTCATTTTTCATTCAGAGCATCTGATCCGCTGTGACTTGAAGGTGCTAATCCATCAAGGACAAATCTGTCAGTGAAATGAATTGCTGGTACGTCCCAGCTACTGACTTAGGAATTTTTGTACCATTTTTGAAGAATCTCAAATCATGAGGGCCCGGTTCATCTCCTCCGACCTGACGTTAGTGATACCTGAGCCTAGTTTCTCTCGGGGCCTCTTCCAGCCCTCTCGGTGGCCTCTGAGGCAATGGACAAACTCATCTCTATTTCCCAGCCAAGAGAGCCACACAAAGGGAGTCCTTGTTCTGGGATCGAGATCCTCCCGAACCCACGGGCCAGTGAACAGGAGCGCCTCTGAGAGACTGACGGAGGAGGAGGGGAGCGAGCTCGAGGGTGTATAGGGTGTAATCAGTTGGCCAATTAAACAGACCTTGGTCTCTCACCCACATGTAATGAGAGAGCCAGTGAGTGAGGGGTTAGTTTCTTATAAGAAAGTGATAAAAACTTGTGAGGTCCACGAGCAGCCAAGGGCTTTAATCCGATCCGTTACTATCGTTATGGCCGCGCCGCTAAAAATACCGCTCACGTACTTTTCATCACGTGTTGTAAAAGCTACTAGTTATTATAAATGAATAGATGATGGACATCTCGAAGTGACATTTGTTCATGTCTGGCTGAACACAGCTTAGCTTACCTTACAGAGAAGGTTGTTTATTTAGTACACGGTAAGGGATGAATGTTCATGGGATAGTATGATCTTAATCAGCTTTAAGGTTTCATGTACCAACAATTGCTATGAACATGGCAAAGGCTGTGAAAGAACTCTGGCACATGAAGTGAAATGTGAGAAATGTGTAATTTCACCATAACGTTTGTTAAAAACACTAAGAAAGACGATCGTCTGGGCCGACCTTCTGGAAGTTGGCCGTTTATCTGGTTCATTTGCAGGAAACAATCAGTGTTAGATTGTACAATGAAGGTAAGTGTTCAGGCTCAACTGCTCAAATGTTTTCTCTCCTTTTTGACTGCTGCTTAAATAACTCAGTATAGAATTTATGCTCAGCTGATACGATATTATAAAGATAATCAGGTGCTGAGTCGATTTGTAATATTTGGGCAAATTACAGTTTTGGGCATTTTTTTGTGTGTGTGTGTAGATGTTATGCATATAATACAGAAAATGTGTGTGCCAAAGAAGCTACTTCTGACAAATTTTGCTTCCCTAAAAATTTCAAGTTGCTAACTTTTTGGAGAGATGATTTAATATGTGCCCCAAAAATGGCCATTTCTCAGCATAATACTCTCTAGCTTTAAACAATAATCACTTAAAACATAACTTATTCATATTTCTTTATGAACATTGATACTAAAATTGGTGTAAGCTTCAAGAAGCATATGACTTGTAAAAATTGTTGCTTAAATAGTTTTTTTGGTAAAAGCTTAAGAAAGCAAAAAAAATCTGTAGTGTCCGTAACCACGTCATATTCATGTTGTAATATCTTAACAATTTTGCATTTTACACTTATAATACACTCTTTCAGGTTTATGTCTTTTTTATGTGTAATCTAAATTGACCAAGTTTAATCTGAATGACAGTTAAAGTTACGGACACTACGGATATAAAAGAGCATGAAATAGTATTTAGCAAATGTGTTTCTTTTTATCTGATTAAAGTATAAATGTGTACGCATATTTATCTGAATTATATTTATCTGATATTATATTTGAAAATTCACTTTTTATCACCAATATCATGTTTTCGCAGACTGTGATTTTGTTAGTATCACAATTTTTGAAAAATATTATGAATATGAATAGTTTCGCACATGCAACATGTAGGATTTTAGAGGAACAGCAACATTTTACAAATAAAGAAATAAAAAATAAATAATAATAAAAGATTTTAGAGTCAGTATGATGATATATGAATTGCCACACTCAAAAAAATTGCAGTTCAGTGAAAGGGGAAAAAAAGGGTTGTAGGTAGAAATTCTTTTCTTAAAACCTCAAATGCATCTATAGAAAGAAAATGCAGGAACTGTGATGTAAAAGCCATATTTCAAACTAATTTGTAAACCATTATATAATCTCTCTGTACATTCTAAGATCTACAGCAGGGTTCTGCCTTGATCATAACTCAAAACTCTTAACTAACATGCCTGAAGGAAGTAAAGCAATCAGGAGTTTCCACCCTCAGCGTACGTAGACGCACCGAGACCCGATCAGATAACAGCGCGGCTTCATGCTCACAGATTTATTGCCCCACAATAGTGCTGTTTTATTTTTTTTCCCTCCTGAAATGCCCTCAGGAAAGTGAAAAGGCAGTTTTATGACTCGTAAATACACAGAGGTGGATCCTGTGTGGTTCTCACAGGAAACAGTAAGAGTGTGATATCATAGTTTAGAAAGGTACAAGTTTTAGTCCTTAACAATAGGGAAGTATGAATGAAGTTAAACAGACTGGGAGAACAGAAAGTGGAGAGGACTTAAGAGATTTGTGACGGTGAAGTAAGACGAGTGTGGAGTTGGGGTAGGAAACGAAACTGAGGGATATTGTTGTGAAGTATGAACAGATTGTAGGATTGAAGCTTAAAACTTCATCATATCCTCCTTTAAAAGCAGTTCTAGCAACGTATAAAGTTCCTGGTTTTCTTGTAATGATGCATACAATATACGGCCGAAAGTTTGTGGACACCTGACCCTCACGTGTACTAGAAAATGCCTATTGGTTTGGAATGAGATGTTCACTCATGAGGTGTCTACACACCTTTGCACATATATTGTATATTTCCAAAATTTCCAGGAATGATGAAATAAATATAAAGCTACTTAAACAAATCCTTGTTGCTTTAACTTTATTAATGATACTGGAAAGATTGATAAAAAATACCCTTTTTCCATTGCCCCATGGTCCAGTCCTAATGCCCACGTGCTGCCCATTGTAGTTGCATTTGGACAGGGGTCAACAGCCTGCAGTGGTTGTCCTTCTTCTGACCACTTTTGGTAGGTACCAACCACTGCATACCACTAACTCGTGTCTCTAGTACAGGACCGACCATCCTAACCCTTTAAACCGCTCTCAGTATAGCTGTTTAAGCGTTCTCAGCCTCCTTCAAAGATGTTATCAAGTCTCCTCCTGCTCTCACCTCCTCCTCAGCTGTATCCCTCGTTCCAGCCAATTTATCCAGAAGATCAAACATCAGTCTGGATTCTTGAGGCCTTCACAGCAGGGAGCGTTCTGTAAATCCGACATGTCTTTTTATTACTCCTGCATTGTCCTCAGGCTCTTTCTGCTTTACGAGCTGTGTCTGACTCCTGACTTGGTCAGCGCTGACAAATAACAGGGAATAGTGCCACA
This sequence comes from Clariallabes teugelsi, assembly GCA_030014215.1. Classification (NCBI taxonomy): domain Eukaryota; kingdom Metazoa; phylum Chordata; class Actinopteri; order Siluriformes; family Clariidae; genus Clariallabes; species Clariallabes teugelsi. The sequence goes on from JAQMYG010000035.1 coordinate 4,820,076, forward strand.
TAGCAAGGGGTCATAAAAGAGACACAAAAAGCCCTGTGGGTTGACATCCTGTCTTTTTGTACAAGCTCCCGCTAGTTGACATTAACAGAGACATGAAGAAAGTCATCTTTCAGAAACCTAAGGAAAGCTCACGAAGAATTTCAGACCTCATGGAATTTATTTGTTCACTTGTAATCAGGAGAATCTGGTCTTAAGTGTTGCATGGCACACCGCTAGAGCGTCTAGAATTGCAGTACCTGGACAGCTGTATACAGTATAATTCTACCAACAGAAGGCGTCTACTTCACAGGACGTCTAACATATTGCAATTTTATGATACTATGCATACAGGATTTTAGTTGTTATTTGTTTTTATAGCTTATATACAAAGAGTAATTAATATACTGTTTATATACTGAATGAAGGTGTAAAAGCGATCGACTTTTACAGAAGACGTCAAGCACAGCACAGTACAGTGATGAGACTCTGAGCCGCATTTGAATGATGCAAACGTTTTAAAAAAGACCATGGGTTCATGAATTACAATTCCGACCGAGGTGGCTCAGATTCAGTGAGAGGAACGTCTGATCTTTAAAAATCGACAGATAACTTGTCAGCAACTTGCGAAAGAGACGCAGGAACTCAGCTGGGGGTTACTGCCACAACCTCTGGACATTCCTGATGTCGCTCCCATCCATTTCCACATGTTTTATCCATTAAAAGAGTTCAGATCATGTCTTCGGTGTACTGAGAAAACTTTCTACCTTGATGGTGTCCAAGCCCTAGTGAAACCCTGGGATAAGTGCATTAGTGTAGCAGGGGATTATATAAAGAAATAAAGGGAGTTTTTACTCTTATAACTGTCATCTGTTATTGTAGACAATTAAAAGTCCAGGTTTGACTTTGTCATATTTTATTACTGAAACATATAAAACAAATTATTACACGTATAAATATGTTGTGCCACATAAAACTCAGGGGTTTAAGCACCTACACGAAGCTGCTGCTCAACTTATTTTATAAAATACACAGTGAATTTGAAGATTCACACTCTCATACTGTATTCTTTATCCCAGATCCACTTGATTTTAAATATAATCTGATAATAACATAACCCAGTCCTAGGTCGTAAAATATCTAAGTATATCTAAATATCTAATATCTAATTTTCTCAGAGAGAAAATATTTTTAAAAATATTAAAATTCATGACCATATTGGTAACGAAACAGGTAATCAAATATTAAAGTATTGTGACATCGCTACTCGAAACGATTTTTTGTTAGTGTTTAGATATTATATTTAAAGAATTCTTATTTGGCTAGTAACACACACACACATCAATCTGAATGATTCATTTCAGGACGATGTGGGTCTGCGTGACAACTCCATACATTCTCTAGACACAGAAATGTGATCCGGTCCCTTTTGCTGTCAACAAGGGCTTCCTGTAGTGCACTTGAGAGCACTTGAGTGTCCCGTGCGTGACTGTTGGACCTCCAGCTCTTTGAGCCGATGAGCCGAGCAGATCATGCAGGCTGGAGTGTTTTCTCAGGCAAGCTGTTACATTAGACCGAGTTCCTTTGTTTTCAAAAAAAAAAAAAGCGGAGAAAGTTTTATGTAATAAATGGATGTTGCTTCATTTTGAAGTTTGGACATATTATATATTAATGGATGTGGGTTGTAGTTTAATTGTTTACCAGCCGAACCCCCCCCCCCCCTCCCCCAATCGCCTCTAGACCTAATATTGGCAGCATGTGATGTGATGCTAGTAGAGTTTGACAGCCGCCAAGGAATAACGAAAATACCACACAGACTACAATCCTACTGTATATCCCCCCCGGATACAATTACAACCCAGCGCTTAAAATATCACACATCTCTCAAAAATTTCGTTCGACCATCTTTCTCTTTGATTAAAGAACACAGGCCTCCGAGTGGCGCGGTGGTAAAGTGCTCGCCCTATCATCCGGAGATCGCTGGTTCGGTTCCCAGGTGATGCTGTAACCTCTCGCAGCCGGAGGTCTAGAGAGAGCTGATTGGCCGAGCTCTCTCAGAGGGGAGGGATGAGAGGTACTTAGTGCTCCCACAATAATCACGGCTCTACAGCCAATCAGGGGCGTGTATAGAAATGCTCTTATTTTCACTATTAAACATAGGTTTGATGTTAATTGTTGATTTTTTTTTTTTTATTTATTTTTTAACCATGCAACTTTTTACCAAGTGATCTCCACTCGAGTTTTTTTTTCTTTTTTTTCTGATGACACTTCTTCCACAAAGTTAACATTCAACACATTTTCAGTACCTGGAAGGTTAGTGTTGAATGTGAACTTTGTGGAAGAAATGGGTTCTTTGAAGGATGTTAAAGGATTTGTATTTAAAAATACATTATAGTTTTTCATTATAGTTTTTTTATTATTTTTTTTAACAATGCAACTTCACCAAGCATTTAAGTGATCTCCGATCATGCCCTTTTATGACTATTTCTCACCTCCGCAAATGTACTATTTGCACAGGATTAGTATTATCTAATTAGAAATTACCCTCTCACATTTGAGTTTCGTGTGGCGCATTCGCACGGGATAAGCGAAGCCTGCGATTCTACTCGAATTTACTGACTTATCTTCTGGATATGATGTATTTTTATACAAATAAATATTACGTTTATGTTATAGTACATATTACAATATATATTAGATTTGTATTTATTGTTATATTTATCACACTGTATGGTTGTATGGTATACAGCGATATCCTCGAGCACACAAAATACGTTCACTCCAACACTGCCTCCAGACGATGGATAAAAATCGCGCGCAGGAAGCAAAAACCTTGAAAAAACTATATACTGTATGCCCCTGCCAAATTAAAAACACGAGACTAATATTATAACAGGACCTCGGTGTTCTGCGAAATATGGTAGGTCATTTGCGGAGGGGGATTTTTACTTTACAAATTACAGACATGGCCGAATCAAACGAGATTAAAATCACTGACAACCTCCGCAATTATTACAAATCACACGGGGTCCCCAGGTAATACTAATCCCGTGTGAATAGGACTTAAGTTGTTGGTTCAGCATTATCCTTGCAGGTATTAATAATGTGTTGAACAGTTCTTATCTTTTTATCTTTATCTTGTTTTCATTGCCGTATTGTTATATTTGGCCAAGCAGTATATTTTATGTGTCTCATGCTTGACTTTTCCAATAAAAATAAAAATCAGGTTAAACAAATACATGGCTCGTCCGTAACCCCAAGGCCCTGAGGTGTCAAGTGTGTCAGTCAAGTCCTAACGTCTGCCGTAGCCATGTGATGAAACACATTTTTTACATTTTTGTCCTGTATAATTGGGGCTGCAGTTTTTTAGCAAAAAGCTGTAAATCCTTCAGTGGTGTTACTTTTTATGGTGGTGGTGATGATGATGATGATGTACTCTGAATTCACCAGCGTCTCACGGGCGTTCAAAACAACCTGGTCATGACTGAGAGTTACAACGTGTGTGGCCACAGGAAGGTGTTTATTCTTAAATAGCACTGAAGTGGCTCTCTCGCGAGGTAGCGTGTCGGTGTAATGCCGCCTAATCTTCCTCATCCTGTCTCTGACAGATTTATATTTGTGCACTGATATTTTTCACATCGTTAATCAAGTTCGACCCGAGCCGAGCGATCAGCGCCGTGCTGCCGTAAACAACAGTTGAACCTTTAGTCCAATGGATTATGGCATGCAAGTGACAGGAATATTTTGTGCAGCGATTTTCTGCAAAGACCACCACCCAAGATCAACGTTTACTCAGGATGACTGCATTTACCTCGTCACTTTGTTCTGCTCTGAATAACTGCTAATAACTCTTAGTGAGTTTTAAACGGTTTTACAAGGAAGCAGTATCGATCTAGTACAGTAAGTATGTTTTACATAAGTCTCATTGCAATAGTGTGGTTTAAGCGCTAGCTATACAATATGTTACAAGGCTTAAGGATTAACCTCTGGTATGTAAGGATGTGGTTTCAGACTCTACAAAGGGATTAAGATAAGCACTTCAGTTCAGGAAACTGTATAGCCAAGGATTCTGTGCTGTGTAAAGTAAAGTTTGATATCGCGACTCGCACCATGAGAGTCGACAAATTCTCCATCCAGATTAGCTCGAAGGGGTCGTTTCATATTCCATAACAGCACGATTTTAAGATTGCGGCCAGTTTGTTAGTGTTTGAGTCAGTTTTGTGATTCAGAAGTACAGTACGTCCTCATTGACTCCAGGAATCATTAAAATACCAAGATGTGTATTTTAATTGAACTGTTTATAAACTGCAAGCTCGTGCAAGTCGTCTATTTACAGCTACAGACTCGTAAAACGCATTTGTACGCTATTAACAGCGTCGTTTCCACAGAGAAGTGGCGCAGCAGCATTCTTCCTCGTGAATGTCTCGCCTACAGTTTTGAAGCGAACGGGCGCTCGGTCACAATACGGTGACGAGCCACTTAGCCGCGGTAAAACATTACAATGGTGCAAACGTTTTAAAGTAGGGTGAACATCTGTAAAAGACAATCCCGGCTGTGGTGACTCAGGGATCATTGCAGTCGCTCCTGATCCTTCATCCTGAGGATTGACGGAAAACTCGTCGCCAACTTTCAACTTGTCTGTGGGGACTGTGCACACGATCATTCACCAACACCACTTGTACATTACAGGAACTCGACTGGAAGTGGTTGCCACATCCCCCGTACAGTCCTGACCTCACTCCAAGCCATTTCCACATGTTTGGGTCATGAATTGAGTTCCTGGGAGGCCAGCATTTCAGACGTGACGTAGGGAGCCTGATCATGGACTAAAGCTTTCTGCCTTGATGGTATCCAAGCACTGGGATAAGTGTGTTAGTGTCGCAGGGGATTATATAGAGAAATAAAGGGAGTGTTTACTCTCATAATTGTGCTCTGTGCAATAAAAAGTCCCAGTTTGACTTGAGCAGCCCTTGTATAAGTGAACGCAGGATTTTAGGAGTAATAGCTAGATATTTTTTATTAAAACGGAAGGAAATTATGCATCTTTGAAATTACACAATAAATTGATCTTTTGTTTGTCGTTTTTCAAATCACACGTTTAGGTAAATGTATGAATAGTCATAAATTGATGGAAATTCTTTAAAAATCTATCTAACGTTTGCAGAAAACAGAAACCGTTTCCAAATCTTCCGCTTCTTCTTCTTTTTGAGTTAATGAGTGGTTGGTGCAATACTGCCACCTACTGGATTGGAGCTTAGAGCAGACAATTGGCATGGGAAAAAAAGGCAACACTAGTAGTTTTCATTAATTAAAATATGTAACAAATACAGCTGCTTAAAACAGTAAGCAAGTGCTATTAAAAAAAAATCTAAATCGAAAAGCTCAGTAGCCATACAAATCAAATCGGATCGAAGTGACAGTATACCTATGCCTCACAACTCTAATTTCCACTAGCGCTCTCAGACTGGTAATATCATTTTTTCTTTGGTGAGATATTTTATTCCGAGGGATCCATCACATATCCTTTCTAGTAGCTGTTACATGCCGTCATAGTAACACATGCTGGGGGAACGGTACAGCTCTGGAAAAAACAACTGTTGCTGCTGAATCAGTAAACACTCATGTAACAGCATGAGCACAAAGCACTTGGCAGGTGGTGTGTGATGTGTGATGTGTGCAGCCAGGTGCTCGCTTCTAAAACGAGCTCTCCGGAACTGGAAGACCATTAAACCTTCCAAAAACCTTCCGAACCCCTCCTGCTGGTAGCGTACTCAAAGAACTGTAATCCTGACCGCCTTCTTCCTCGGACCGTCATGGGAACCGGCATCCCATAACCTTCAGGGAATCCTGTGGGGAAAAAAATAAACGCTAAATAACTTCCTGGAGTGTGTTTGAAGAACGGAATGTTGTCAGAGTGTTTGTAGTGGCGGCGTTAAAAGTGGCAATAGAGTAGATTAACAAAAACTGTCCTGTGTGAGGAATGAAACAAAACCGGGTGTGGCATCATCGGAAAATAATCAGTGACAGCACATCCTGAAGCGCTTTATTCCTCTTATACCGCCTGTTTTTTTGTTTACTTTTTTTAAATATGGGGCATATGATGTATTTATTTATAGTTGCGTTTTTTGTTATATATAAGACAAGTTACTTTTAGTCCCACTTACCTAATAGCAGCTATAAACAGTAGTTTCCTCACCAGTTTCTTTTTTTCTCTTACTCGGCATGTTGGTGAGAAACCACAAAACTCCTCCTTCCTGAATATTCGAGAATTCGAGAGTAGTGACACTTTGCTGAGACTGGAGACTCAATGCATTACATTTTTTTAACATAAATGAAATAGGAATAGGAATCACCATGAAGCACCCGATACGAGATTACCACGATACCCAGGTGCCTATTTGATCTGTATCGAGATTTTATAAGTACTGGGGAACCTCGGCATATGAATGGCCCTCCAATTATTTACCTTAAGAATGAAAATTTTGCAAGAAATTTCCGTCATACAAGCGAACCGAGCACCGACTAAGTTGCGCGTACACCCAGGAGCCATTTGCATCAGTGGAAAGCTAAGCGAAGTGAGTTTACAAATTTTGCGATTATTATCATTATTATATATTTTTTTTCAGTCAACCCATGACGCCAAAGTTGCATTTGGTATACGTTCAAAAGTTATGTGTTTTTTCTTTTGTATGTAATATTGGTAATATTTTTGGGTGGCTGGAACAGATTATCTGCATTTTCATTATTTCTTATGGGAAAATCTGTTTCGCAATATTTCTATTTTAAGAACTCACCTCTGGAATGAATTAAATTCGAATAAAGTTCAGCTGTATCTTGACATGATAATTTTTTGTCCTCATTTTGTTACAATTTTAAACAAACGTGTGAATAATTCCCTCCTACCATACCAGATGCTATTCTGTCAATGTGTGAGTAATTTAGAGCACCACCTATAGGATCATAGAGGAACTGCAACATTTTGCCACCTCAATTGCAAATATAAAAAAATAAAGATTTTGGACTCAATGATACCAAAGAAATGTGATACATCACCGAATCCATGTAAATTTCTCCTTTCCATCCCATCTCTCACAATTTATAAGAATTGTGTGTTTTTAATTTGTTTTGGTGGAAATTACAGGGAAGATAACATATTAAAACAGACATGTTAATAGAAACCTGTGATTTGCCTTGGCGCGAAAGTGGGCTCTTTAGCTTGCTACTGAAATAGTTTTCTGTAAAGTAAGCAAGTGTAGCTGGAAAACATTTCCTTTCCTCACTCCGTGTGTGTGTGTGTGTGTGTGTGTGTGTGTGTGTGTGTGTGTGAGTGTGTGTGTGTATGATAATCACCTTTACACTTCCTCGCCGAATTCACACAGCGGCCCCGGGCTGCCGCTCACCAGCCTCTGCCGGGCGATCCTCCAATCCCGAGGATGCGTTTTCTCAGGAAGTTGTGGGGTCAGTGATTCCTTTAGGGCAGAGGAGCTACAGAGGAAATTGGCTCTTAGACTGTTTTTTTTTTTTCCTTCACTTGAACAACCTCAGTCTGCTCTGTGAGAAGTCCTCTGAGTGTCAGAACACTTTGTTTTTAATGAGCTTTTAATTCTACAGCATTAAGGTAAGAGACATTTTACGTGTTAAATAATAAGCCTTGTCTGTGTTCGGTAGTTTGTGTGCTGACTATTTAATTTCCAGTTCATTGTAAAATACAGTAATACAACCAGGCCAAACATCCAGTGTTTAATAAATGAAGTATTCGTTACACACGATGAAGCTCAGTGTAACTAATCTGTCCTGACTCACAGGACGCTCGTTCGGTAAGAGATAAGCAGCGGGGTGCCATTACTTGTTAATGCCTAAACAATGTGGGTGTCAGAACAGACTGCTGAGGTGGAGAGTTTAACACTACAGGCTGTGAGAAGAGCGATGAGTCAGCAATCTGCAGGAGCTCCAGTGACTCCAGAATCAGACGCTGGGAAATCTCATTTATCTGATGTTGTGTTTCTGTGGAAAAGATTCGACACAGTGGGAGTGAGAAGTGTCCGAACATAGTCCCAGTGTTCCCAGTATGTGTTATGTTTGGACCATGGGTCTCTATAACGTCAGTGCTCACCACGTTAGCTGTGGTTATGTAGCACAGATCATATTATTTCACCCCAATTGGGATTAAAAATGTAATCACTTCGTTTCCGACCTGGTTGTTATGTTTATTTAGTTTTGACAGAGATACATTTTTTGATACTAAATAGAACAGAATGGGATTAATTGTATTATTTAAACATCATATAAGATGAGTTCAAACCCAAACCAAACTTTCTCTATATAATCCCCAGCTACACTAATGCACTTATCCCAGTGTGTCACTAGTGCTTGGATCCCATCAAGGTAGAAAGTTTTCTCAGTACGCCAGAGCCCCAATCAGACTGCCTGCTTCATTCACGTCTGAAACGCTGGCCTCCCAGGAACTCCCTTAATGGTACAAACATGTGGAAATGGCTTGGATCGAGATCAGGACTGGATGGGAGGATGTGGCAGTAACTCCCAGTTGAGTTTCTGTAACGTTGGTGAATGATTGTGTGTAGACAGATGCGTCTTTTAGGCAAGTTAGCGACAAGTTCGATTCCATCGATTTTCAATGATCAGGCATTACAGTCGCTGGACGTTCACGGGAACGACTGAGGTGGGCTCCGAGCCACCTCGGCCAGGATCGTCATTCATGGGCGTACGACCTTGTTTAAAGTATTTGCACAATTCAAATGTTTACCGCGGCTAAGAGTCTCATCACAGTACTGCGCTTGGAGACTTCAATAAATGTCAATCGCTTTTACACCTTCATCCACAGGAAGTTTCAACACAAGTCCCTGTTTGACTCGAATTCCCTTCATCTTGATACGTTCTCTATCTCAGAAAAGGGCATTTATCATATTGCACAGTCCTACTAACGACTGCATGAATCATAACTTGTCAGAATCTGAGAGGTCAGGTGCAGTTTAGTGCACGTAAACTTGACTGCGTGACTGAAACTCTTCAGATTTTCTCAGAATTTGCGATGTGACTGGTTTGAACCTTCATCGCAACCTCATTCATCACAGCGCTTCAGAATTTTCTCAGAGGTTTAAACCTAAAGTAATTAACAGAGATGTGCTCAGCTTGAGCAGGACTCCCGAGTGGAATGTGAGAACACCTGAACGCCACGCTCTCTCGTTCTGATGTAAAGATACGTGTGAGAAAGCAGTAATCTCGGCTCGAAGACGAACCCTCGGGCCAGATTGCGAGCAAGCGTTCAAGCGTGGAAACTCGAAACAGAGCAGTGCTTGTACCCAGCCTTAATGATTAACCCTCATGGTCAGGACACACTCCTGCTCCTTACTAACAGCCAGTTATGCAGAGATGCTTCACCTCCTGCTTGTAGCAACATATAATGAGACGTTTTATTTTTATACATTTGTAATTATATCAAGCTTTTGCATTTAAGTTCATAACAGTGTTTTGTTCTCACAGTTTCTTGTCTAATACATATCGCAATCTTAACCAGTTGATAAAGGAGGTGTGGTTTTATTTGGACATGATGTCAGTGGAAAATCTCCAAAGCCAGTATTGTGATACATTATCAGTTTTTTAAAACTGTTTTATGTTGTAATGTTGACTTTGCGGCAGGCATGCAACAGGTCACAGAACTCACGGGTTGGATCATATCATGTTTTAAGCTCAGGAATCAGATCGTTTTACAGATCAGCAAAAAAAAAAAAACAGACAAATATAATTTAGGTTGTTTATTTACTTGTAGAAATGAAAGAACATTTAGGGTGCACCTGGAGAAGAAACAACCCATGGCGAAGAAATATGAAAATTGGTGCGATATTTGAAGAAGGTTAAAGTTTCTTAAAGAGAATCATTACTGGTGATGAGAAGTGGATTCATCACTACGAGCCTGAGAGTAAACGGCAGAGTATGGAACGGAAACATCCTCATTCGCCGACCGAGAAAAAGTTCAAAAGTCAACCGTCAGCTGGAAAATTCATCAATTCGTACAGTTTTCTGGGATTCTCAAGGATCAGTATTGGACAATTATCAGGAAAAAAGGTTCAACAATCAACAGTTCACGTTACAGTGAAACACTTATTGAAGAGCTGAAGACTAAACGTCGGATTAAACTCACAGGCCTTACTGTATATCCAAGGGCGTCGTGATCTCGCTTGACAAGGCGGGTCCACACACTTCTGCCCACACTGTCGACACTCTGCAAAAATTCGATTTTGACATGTTAAAGCGTCCTCCCTATAGTCCTGATCCTGCTCTGTGGGACTGTCACCTGTTTGGTTCCCTGAAAGGAGCCGTACAAGGATAAGAGTCACTTCTGATGAAGGATTTTAGATGAAGACAGCAGTGCATTCGTGGCTCACAGATCAGCCTAAAACATTTTTAACGAGGGAATACGAAAGCTTGTTGACAGATGGACAAAGTGTATTGAAAAGCACTGAGATTATGTAAAAAAAAAAAAATGATGCATTTGATGATGCAAAAGTGAATTCAGATAAATTCTATAGCCTGAGTGCAAATTATTTTTTTACTTACTCTCACAGATTAAGATTTAATTTCTAAAATTCTCTCTCTCTCTCTCTCTCTCTCTCTCTCTCTCTCTCTGCTATCAGCTATTAATTGATGAATATTATGTATGACAAAAAAATTTAATACTTGAGACCTTTCTCCATTTTTGTTATTAAATGATATGTATCTGAATCTATTTTTTTCAGAGATTCTGCTGCTTCCAATCGGTGTTTGTGATCGTTATTAAAGAACATATTATTAACATCTACGTATAAATAAAGGTCAATATTTGTGATGTCTTTTAACGGTGCATTTAGAAGCATCATTTAATCACCACTCAGCTCTGATGTGTACAGTGTGTTTCTATTGTGTGTGTGGTTTTTAAGAGTAAATTAGTAGTGGCGTTAAGTGCATACCTGTTCCTCCCCCGCCTGAAGGGTGCACTGTCGTGATCTTTCTGGCAGCTGAAGTGCTCTTTGTGTTGCCTGGTCTTAGCTTGTTGTTTCACACTGCTTTTATTCACAAGAGCCCCGTCACTCAAAGTCCAGGCTTTAGATTTCACCTGAGCCTCCTGGCTTTCGCTGTGAACTCATTTATTTATTACGCTTAACTTGTTCGGTATTATCTTGAACGGACATTGTCTTACCCATTTTTTCCCCCCTATTTCAGGTGCCTGCTTTAACACGTTCCTGGAGGATGGCTGTCCCTGTCGTCATGTACCTTTTGCTTGCTTCCAGGCTGCTGATCTCTGTAGTGAATTGTGACAGCATTAACTTCTATAATATCAGACCTCCTCTGGATGGTGAGTGCTCTCTCTCATCTCTCTCATACGTACATGTGGCAGTTCGTTATTAGTATTGAGCCAGTCCTGATCGAGCTCCTGCAGGTCAAAGAAAACCGCTATCAAGCTATAATCTATACCGCTTATCTTGGGTACTTGGGGCACAAGGAGAGGTACATCCTGGATGGGGTGCCAAACCACACACAAGTACACCCAACCAATGATACACTAAAGCAGGAGTGCTGAATTAAAATGTAATTAAAATTTGGTCAATAAAAGTTTCCGAATTTCATGTTTTTGTTAGGATTTAGATCTCTATATGGTATATCTCTTTAAAAAATAAGTGGTTAGCCCTGTCACCTCGCACCTTCAGGTCCTGGGTTCGATTCCCACATCCAGTCCGTGTGCATGAAGTTTGCATGTTCTCCCCTTGTTTGGTGGGTTTCCTCCGGGTTCTTTAGTTTCCTCCCACAGTCCAAAGGTTAGGCTAATTGGCGTTCCCAAATTGCTCGTAGTGTGTGAATGTGTGTGTGAATGTTAACCGTAGGTCCTACCACAGTCATACAAAATGGAAATAAATACACTGTTCACACCTGGCCTCACCGTTCCCTAGTTGGACTACAGAAGTTCCGAGATGGAGATGGAAAAAAAATAAGCAATTTAAAAATTTGCGTAGGATTTCAGTAATATTTCAGTAACTACGTTAAACAAGTGGACAGTTTGAACTTTGATTGCTTTTTATATTTCCATGTATTTGTTTAGAATGCAAATAATCTACAATCAAGTCTTTAGTGAATCTTTATTTGCACTGCCGGGCTGTAAATGAGTGTGAAAGGACTCTGTTTGCTCTGTCATACCGGACTCTCAGTTCGGGTATTTTACACGCCCTCATCTCAGAGCGCTGCCGATATGTTTGCTCTAACAACCCGTGTTTTATCTCCTAGTGACGCTTCACATTAATGCTTTTTATTGTCTCCATGATGTCAGAACATGTGGTTTTAAACTTCCCACAGGAACAATAAACATTCAATGATCTGTTCATACATCTTTGAAGGTTCAGTTTCTTTAGAGTCATTTTCGATATCTTCTACCCACACTGTTGCGTATAGCCACGCCCACCTCGAGGGAAAAAGCGCTAGATTACTTGTCTATTAATTATTCTCATTTATCAGAAGATCATCAGGATTGATCAGAAATCACCGAATAGAACTTTTACTCAATCCGGGTCCGGAACGCGGCCCGCTATTTAGTGATGTCTGTGCTAAGGGCTATATGGAAACACTCATCATCTTTCAACGTATGTTTTTGGACTGCGGGAGGAAACCTGCTAAGCACGGGGAGAACCTGTGACTCGAACCCTCAACCCTGGAAGTGCGAGGCGACAGTGCTAACCCCTAACCCACCGGGCTGGCTCAAAGGAAACCTCCTGCACAAAGTTCAGTTTGAGATTTTATACTAATCAGCGAAATGTAAAAGATTCTCAATTTGTGTGATTATACTGAACGTCCTCAAGCTTCAAGAATTATGGATTTTGATTTAGGAGTGTGTTTAAAATCTTCAAATGGTTGTTTTTAGAAATTAAAATTGGATGAGATAATGTAATGTAATAATGTAATTATAGCATTTTAATATTTTCCCATTTCCCAACTTTTTCATTTTTTTTGTTTTCTTTTTTCGACCTGTACATTTCTAGTGCTTGTTCTTCACTATGTTTATATTTTATTGTTATCTCCAATCCTATGTGTGCAGCGACTCCGTATCCCAAAAGCTTCAAGTGCTTCACATGTGAGCAAGCCTCGGATAACTACAGCTGTAACCGCTGGGCTGAAGACAAGTGGTGTCCTCAGAGTGAGTGCTTCGTGTCTTAAAAAACATCCTTTGCATTCCTGCACCTTGGAGGTGTTTATCAGAAAGAGATTTTTTTTTGTTTGTTTGTTGTTTATGTGAAATGAGAAATGAAGCTGTAAAATTACCGGCCAAAACAAGTCACTCCAGGATTTCATTAAATCACCTTCAGCTTTGAAAAAAATGCGGTGCCTAATTTATGCATGAAAATTGCTTGTGCGTCATCAGGGAACAAAATCTCCATAGATGTGATAAAGTGGTCGTTCAGTACATTCAGGTCACCAGCTGACTTAATTTTTTTCCCATGCAACTTGTTTAAAAGTGATCTCCATCCATGATTTTGTTTGGTCCACATTTCTTCCACAGTGTTGAGGGTTCAGGACTATCCTCCCAAGTTTTGATAATGTGTTGAAGGGTTCTTACCCCAGTTCCAGTCATTTCAAATCTCCTTAGTTGTTTTCTTTGCTTGGTGCGGCCGAGGAATTGAACAATTCTGAAATAGAGCTTGTTTTTTTTTTTGTTTTCCGATCAGGCAGTTTCTGTTGGTTTTGTCAGTGCAAGGTCTGCAAAAGAAACGTTTGCTTGGGGTAAATAATATAAAAGTAATATATTTATTGTTCCTGTGTTTACAGACACACAGTACTGCATGACCGCACATCATTTCGGTCGACACGGGAAAACCAAGTTTGTAACGAAAAGATGCGCTTCGTTTGATGACTGTAACTTGACCGGATGTCGACACCATGGGAACGCACACCACGTGGTGAGCTCACACACTTCACATCTACGTCTATACATTATTATTTATGCGTGCATTAATCCTCAGCAGAGTATTATACAGCATTAAGATTTCTCTTAATCATGCCTTGTATGCTGATCCTTGATTATCGACTTCTCTCAGGAGTGTGTGTCCTGCTGTGAAGGCATGGCATGTAACGTGGAGCTTCCCACTAATCACACCAACGCCGTGTTCATGAGGATTCAGGCCTTCAACTCTGCCACAACACGCAGCTCCAACATCAAGACTCGGGTGTTTCTGTTAACTACAGCTCTCATAGCGGCGTTACCTTTCTGACAATATCTATATATCCTACTGGATCATAGCTAAAGGGCTTCTGGGAGTCTACAAGGAAAAAAAGCCCCTTCTTCATCCTGAGTGTCGGATGTATAAAAGCAGCCGATCGCTATAGCGAAGCTGTCGGTGAACAAATCCGAACCGAGACCCCGCGGAATCAGAGACTTGACATGCCAGAGACATGCTAAACAGACTGGACAAAAGGCATCATTTAGCTCTGAGGGTGTTGCGATGCTTCATTAGGTTTGGATCGACCCTGTTCAACGACACACACAAGGCCGAGGGATTCTGGGATGGTGGGACGACCTCCGCTATTGGCTCGGAGCCCAGAGACTGTCCCAGAAAAATGCTAAGAAGAGGGAAACCGCTCTCTAAAGCAGAACTTTCTGGAAGAGATCTGGCTTAGAGAAAGAGGACAAGCGCTAGTTCTTAGAAGCAGTGAATCGTTGGACGATTTGAGGCAGTAATTTAAGAGTTTTTATAGCTGTATTTATGAAAAACATATTTAAAAAAATACATAATTAAAGAAACAAGTATTATTACAACGGGGGTTCTAGGCGAACCTGGATGGAATTTGTTGTGAATGAATGTGTAAAACCGATTGACATTTACAGAAGACTGTTGAGACTCTTAGATGAAGAAGGCCAATGGCGATCCCGGCTGAGGAGCACACTGCAGTTGTTCCCGTCAACATTCAGCGAGTGGAACACCTGATCCTTGAAAATCGATGGATAACTTGTCGACAACTTGCATTAGAGACGCATCTGTCTGTGGGAACTGTACCCACAATCGTTCACTTGAACATTAAAGGAACTCAGCTAGGAGTTATTGCCACATCCCTACATCCCTGCCTCATACACATACTTTTCTGACCTTGCTTCAAGCCATTCCTACATGTTTGCGCCATTAATGGAGTTCCTCGGAGGCCGGTGTTTCAGATGTGAAGCATGCCGTCTGTAATGAAAGAAAACTATTTTTTCTTGATGGTATCCGAATACTAGTGAAACACTGGGATAATTAATGTAGCAGGGGATTATATAGAGAAATAAAGTTTTTACTCTCAATTAAAAGTCCAAGTTTGACTTGAACACTCCTCTAATATTATATACTGTACATCCAAAAGGAATTAATTCAGAACTGCTGTTAAGGTTCCACCTGCTTTCATAATGCATTTCTCTTTTATTTCTATATAAATATTATTGTAATACAACAGTCTGTGTGATCTTTACTACATTGACCAAATAGAGTAAAACAGTAATATTTACACTTTTTGTGATAGGATTTTTTGTTTTCCCTCATAGAATTCATGTTAAATCATATATATAATGGGACAAGATTTGCCTTAACAGATTTTCTCTGCAATTTGTGAAAGAATGCATTAAAAAAAACAGGAAATGTTTAACCATGAGGGTATCTTGATAAAAGAATGGTACAAAACCTAAAATAAAAATCTTTATTGTGTAAGAATTGTGAATCGTTGTGGTCGATATAGATACAGTACAGTATAGATGTAGATGAGCGAACCTGGTAAACATGTTGGAATCACATGACTGTGAATTGACACCAGACTTTAAATTATGTCTCTCACAAACACACACACACACACACACACACACACACACACACACTTTATGTCGAAGTTTATTCCAAAAACCAGTTTTCTTCTCCATTGATCAAGTTTGATTTTATCTGCACTTTCTGACACTCTGAATCCGATTTCGTCATGAGCTTAGTGCTGGTTTTAAGCTTGACTTAAGTTCGAGTTTTTATGAAACGAGGGGCTTCTTCTTCTCCATAAACCTCCCTCCACATTAGCACAACTCCTTTAAGACTGACACAAAGCCAAGTTCCATTTGTATCTTCTCTGTCTAGACTAATGATATTGGCTTTGTCTGACCAAACGTGACATGTGGCGTTTTCTTTATACAATGATGTGTGTGTGTGAGCCAGACGCTACTGATGGATGGCATTGAAGTGTGTCAGTTTGTATAGATTAGACGTACCCCCTGTTTTTTCAGTGAAAAGTGTTTGCTGAGCGTTAACATGTCAATGGAAGTTGAAGCCACTATTTAGCTGCATGAATGAATCTCAATGAACGTTAGAGGAACAACACCTTCAACTGTCCAGTACTGGTGATCCTGTTCTCAGTATGGCCTCAGATTCCTGTTCTTGGTTGACATGAGTGGACCCTGATGTGGTCTGTTGCTCTTGTAGCTCATCCACATCAAGGTGCAATGTGTTTTGCAATCTGCGATGCTTTTCTGTGTAACACGGTTACAAAGAGTGACTACATGAATTACCATAGCCTCAAACATGCAAACCCAAACCTCTCTGCCTACGAATGAAAGCTCAACAAATTGTAAGCTGCTCTATTTCTCAAAATACTCACAGGCACTTATACCTTATGTTTAACATGAACTTTAACTAAGTCACTCGACTTGTTTCTGCATGTCTTTAGAAATGCATTACACTAATGCACCACAACCAGGTTGTGTTGCAACCACTTTTTCCAAATCTAGATCTTGTCCGGCTCTGTAACCCGACCGGTTCGGCCTCGACTGCAGTGTCTCATTGTGATTGTTTTCCGAAGGCTTGTAAAGCTTAACATAATGCACAGGGGGGGTCAGAGTTCATAGCATTAATTGGTAGCAGGCAGAGTCTCAAAGAGATCCTGCTTTCTTTGCTATACCATAAAGACCCGAGGCGTTCTTAGCAACGCAACCACGCAAACATTAATAATTAAGGTCAACCTCCTGATGGATTACAGATGAAATTGCTGAGTCATCACCCTTAACATTTATGGAGCTCTTAAACCTCAGAGTGCAGGGACGAGTGCAGACCCTTTTCTAGGAAAAGACGTCTAGTATACAGTAGATAGCACTTCGAACCCTGCTAGAACAAATCACTTCAATCTGGGACTTGTTTTAAGAGTTGTTTTACTTGTTCAGTTTGTTTGGGTAGAACCATCATCATAAAGAAGTCTTGGAACTATTCAACTAAGCTTATGTTTTTTTTTCTGAGAATTTAAAGATTAACAAATGGTTCTGGATGTATTTGCTCTATCTTCAAGTTGATTCACGTCAACTGGGCTTCTTTTGTTGGTTTAAAACAACATTTTACTTAGTCTCAGTTTCAAGTTATATGTTTCACTCGTTGCAGTTCAATGGATGTTAAAAATCTTTTTCGAACGTCCATGAGCATGTTAAGTGTTTACAGACATTTATACCTTTTTTATTATTTTTTTATTTCTGCATGTGTTTGTTTCCAATCTAAAGACTCATTCATTGCTAGGTTCAGGAAGTTGTCCAAGCTACAGTAAGAGCCAGTTCTTAGTTAAGTGTAGAAAGTTATCCAAGTTTAGAGTTAATTCCTAGCTAGGTTTTTTTTATCTTGGATTTGTTCAAGCTAAGAACTAATTACTAGCTATGAAATTGTTAAGTAACAACAACTTACTAAGTAACTAAGTTAATTTATGGCTAAGTTTGGGAAATTGTGATTGATTTGTTCAGATTTATCATCTTTTTGTTGTTATCTATTTTTTAGGAGTTGGTGCGGGAGATAATTTACACCTAAAATCATAAATAAGAAAAGCTTTTTAATACTGTACCAGTTAGCATTGTGGAAATACCGGCCCAGTAAAAGCCAGGGTGTGTGTGTGTGTGTGTGTGTGTGTGTGTGTGCGTGATGGGGGGAAGAAATGTCAGATATTGGATCCTTTAACATCACATGTCACCGATTGCAATTGTATTTGGAAAATTATTTTAATTATATTAATTTTGGAACTGTAATAGTTCTATACTTTTTATATATTTTATTATATTTATCATGTTTGCAATATACATATATTTGTTGCCCCAGGTTAAACATTAACAATAAGCTTTAGTAGTTTACAAATATTTTGCTATTTAGCATTTAGAAAGAAAGAAAGAAAGAAAGGTTGATGTGAGTTGCTGAATAAAATGGAAGATTTATACCATATTTAATAAATACAATATCTGAAATTAATCATGGGCTGTGGGACATGTGATCAAAGTTATCTGGTTAAGTCTGATTCTTAGCCATGTTAGCTCTAGTGAAAACTTTCACTAGATGTAGGGACCCAGGAGAATAATCAAATAATTACAATATAAATATTGTAATTATTTGATTATTCTCCTGGGTCCCTACGTCCTCATATGCAGACATTAGTTTTTGGGTTCGCTGCGCCATATACTTCATTCTGTCTAACTTTTAGACCTGTTGTCCTCATTAGTAGACACTTTATAGCATCATCTAATAGTAGCAAAAGCACAGAACACAAATTGGTAGAAAAACAACAGGGTGTCAAACTCACTTCCTGTTTTGCTTATATTTTAGACTTATCAGGTCCTACCAGGTCCTATCATATTGGAAAAAATAAGCTCGGGTCTTAAGAGGTTAATATGACTTGTACACCATCATGCTTTCATTAACTTTAACTTCACACATTCGTTGGGTATCTCCAGTGACGTGGTAGCGATGGGTTACAAACCAATCATCAGCCAGACCTTGTATGCTGTATGTGAGCTGCTCTCCAACTGCAGTCGGTTTCCCGTATGATAAACTCATTAAGCGACCATCAAAGGTCCAGGAGGAAGTGTGAAATAAGACCGCACTTCTTTGAGCTTCAGATGGAGGTCGTCCCCTGTGGTGTTGGGTAAACGTTAAGATCAAAGCAGTTGCTTGTGATCTTACAAACAAGCGTGTGATCTTTCAGCGCATCCCACAGCAGGAGGAAACTCAGGAGCTGTGTGACCCGCACCTGATTGTGTACAGAAGTGACCGGATTCCTATTTACGTTGGAGAAAATGACAAAGAGAGTGATTGAGTGGTCTCATCAAACGGCTCAGCCGAACCTTAATAAACAGACCAAGCATGCAGATGCTACAGGTTTACTACACAGTGTTGAAATTAAAGGTACTGCATAGATTAGAAAAGGTGAGGATTTGCAGTTGATTTTCAAACCATTAATGCGAGCAGCAGCATGTGTCCGAGATGGAAAAAGGAGAAAGAAAGAAAGAAAAGTTCATTGAATATAGTCAAATGTTATTAAACATAATAATAATAATCATCATCATCATAATGCATTGTCATTTTCTATTATTATGATTATGTACAATAATGTATTATTGTGTTTCTATTGTTGTTATTATTATTATTATTATTATTATTACTTTTTGTCACTAATAGTGTACTTGACCACCACATCCTCTCAGAACAAATAATCTTCTTAATAATACTATTCCCTCTTCATTAAAAACAGATCTTTTCAACCAGCTCAAAGCTCAAGAAACAAAGCTCAAGCAATACACTTTATGAGATTCTTTGGGTCATGGTGCCTATAAACCTGCCAGTGTTTTATTTAGGAATAAACTAATAATAGCATGTTAAAGCGTACTAAATGCAGAATTTATTGAAGGTCTTTAAAAAAAAAATTTTTGTTTAAGTTTTTATATGACTCTAATCTGCGGTTAGTGACACGTATACGCGAGTGGATCCTGTTTTTCTAAGAATGCATGTAATGCCTATCCGTGGACATGCAGGGAATGCACTTAGACCTTTTTTTTTTTACTTTAATGGAGGGTAAGATCTGGTGTCCGTCTTGCCATCCTGAAAGGGCCTCTGTCCTCGTCCTTGTGCTCATCACTGTTAGTATTGTCTCTCCTGATGGACAGGCCTGGGGCTGATAATCTGGCTGATGATGACCCGTAATGCTCCGAGATGCTTTTCAGCAACCATAGATATAGATGTGGATTTTACACGTGGACTTTTACAACCGTAAAGGATGGTGGGCTGTCAGACAGATGGGTATAAGGATATTTAAGGTATTTATCCTTTATAAAATTCTACAGGATTGTATGTGTAAATTTGTGATCAAGTTACTGACTCAGAGGAAAAAAATGCTTTTGATGCTGATTGAGTAGGTGATTTTTTTGAACTATGAAATAATATTTGCAAGATTTACCTAATATGTCCACTTATTCCACTTATTACAATATCAGCTAACTTCCAGGGTTCCAGGATTGAATCCCAAATAGAGGTTAAATGCTAGTGTGCTATGTAGGGTGTAAAATCCCTTGTTCCATACACCAAGTTGTGCCTTTGATTAGGGGTTCGAGAGAGATTTGTGATTTGTGTTAGAAGCTAGTTAGATTTGTAGCTTGTGTTAGTTGTGAACAGAACAAAAAGAATGGTTCAGATGTGATTCAAAAAGATTTTGGAGACAAAGTGATGTTTAAGATGATGTAATGTTGTCTTGAAATATATATATATTTAAAGATCCCAGTGCCATTATGCTCCATTTTATTTGGCACACACACAGGCATACACAGTACTATATGCAGTGAAATGTATATGCGACCGATGGTGACCTTAAAAAGATAATCAATAGGAAAAAAAATTGGAATACAATAAGGAATAAAATATAGAAAACCCTTAGCTATGGATAATATAGCTATAGAGGATAAAACAAAATATAAAATATAAGAAACACTTAGCAGTGCAAATATGGGGGGATAAAAACTGTACAAATATAGAAAATATAGAAAACTTTAGTGTGGAAAAGAAATAGTATTAAAAATAGAAATGTACGGGGAGTGAGCAAATATGCATGAATGTGTAGATGCAATGTCCATAAATGTGCAATGAGCAAAAATGAAATAGAAATATGTGCAGATGTGCATGAATGTGCAGATGTGTAACGTCCATAAGTGTCCATAATGTCTATAAACGCCCTCTGGTCCGATCAGGTTTAACTGTTGTAAAAAGTTTTAATTAATGCTTGGTCCAAACAAGGCTACAATATAACGCAGGAACTATGATATGTCATTTTTTATTTGTTTTTTAAACATGGTGAGTGCTCAGCAAACATGCAGGATTAAATTCACTTACCAATCTAGTTACGACTCGCCCAAACTTAACTCATATAATTAGTCTCTGGGATATAATACTGTATTCAAGAAGACAAATCTCAGAGTAGCCGTGCTGATTAACTGAAGTAAGAGATGTTTATCTACGACTGCTGTGATTTTATTTATGTATTTGTTAAAGGTCTTAGCCTTAAATGTTAATAACAGTCCTATAACAATGACTAATGTAACTGTAATTCTAACTTAAGGCCACTTTGAAAGAAAATGTCAAAGGAAGGTGTTCCTGCCATTCAAAGTTTAGTTCAGTTGGTTGTTGAGAGATTTATATATAAATATGGCTATTATCTCTCTCTCTCTCTCTCTCTCTCTCTGTCCTCATCTTTGACTCCCTCTTCCTGTCTTTTTTCCTTGCCCCTGGTTCAAATTCTCATATTACTTCTCATCGCTTTATTATTTGAAACTGTAAAAGGATGTAAATATGTGATGAAAGACTTGATAAATTTTTTATCAGAACTCAGTGATGTATGAAACTTCTACATGGTCCTGATGCTTCTTTTATGCAGGAGAGCAGATGTAAATCCAGATGTTTGTATTATAAAATTGAAGTATTTATTTTGCATGTTTATTTTGTATGTTTTATACATTTTAAGTGGCCTTAAATGTCCATTTGGACGCATTCTTAAATATAATTTTGTTCAGTGTATGATAAAAAAAAAAAAACAGAATTTTTTTTGTAAAGAAAAATTATACACATTCTTGCTTTTAGTAATCGTAATCGTAGCACTTCTGAATTATTTACGAGAAATACACTGCGAGATATATTTTACTTAATATACTATTGTTTTTAAACTTTGAACTTTTACTTAATGCTACACCCAAATTATGCAACATGGTGGTGTAGTGGTTTCTACTGTGACCTCGCACCGCCAGGATCAAGGGTTCAAATCCCGCCTCGAGTCTTTGTGCGTGGAGTTTGCATGTTCTTGCCCGTGCTTAGTTGGATTCCTCAGGGTGCTCTGGTTTCCTCCCACAGTCCAAAGACATGCAGATTAGGCTAATTGGTGTTTCCTAGTGTACCCAGTGTACCCTGCCTAGTGTCCCGAGTCCCCTATGACCTCCTGTGACCCTATACAGCGCAATTGAATAAATAAATGATTTACACTCAAAGCATTTCATTCCTTTTATTTAATTTTTAAACAAAAATACAAGATGTACAGTACAAGCTACCTTCCTCACATCATTTCTTTTTCTCTCAGTCAAGAAAGCAGTAAAAAAATTAAAAAACATCTTGTCATGTTATATGCATTACAGTTATACAGTAGGAAGGCAACAGATTATATCACTATATAGTATATCATATAAACTGATATTCATCCTGCCTATTAATATTAAACCAGAAGATACCAAACACACTTAAAAATTCTGGCACCCTGGGGACAGCCAGCACATCCTCAAACACCACACACACACACACACACACACACACATATCCTGACTGAATGCACACACGCTCCACATTGGTGCTTTGAAGTGCACGCTTCGACAGTCAGTGTTATGTGCTGCTGATGGATTGATGTGCTCTGTATGTAAATGTGAGCGGAGTGGATTTTTCCAGTGGAAGCCTTCTAAAAATACAGACACTGTTCAACACATCAAGGAAAATGTTGCTCATCGTTATGGCTGTGTGTTTTTATTTGAAAAACAGAAATAAAGGCTATTTTTAGTTATAAAGCAATTAATAATGAAATGTAGGCTCGCATACATATAATGAGGAATTGTTTTGAAGTGAACACCTGACCATCAAACCCTCTGTGTACATGGTGTTGGTCCTTGTCTTTCCTGATACAATATCCTCCAGTCTTTTCTGGATTTTTGAGTGTGGCTCTGGGGAATTGTTCGCATTCAGCTGGTGCAGTCAGTGTTCCAGTTCATCCCGAAGGTGTTCAGTGCGGTTGAGATCAGTCAGGGCTCTGTACAGGACACTCGAGTTCTTACACTTGTTTTTATGGAGATCATTTGTGCATGATGTCATGCTGGAACAGGGGTGAGCCGCTCATTTCCAGGGAAGTGATACTGCACTGCTGCAGCATCCATTCTATTCCACTGTACAACTGTAACGTTCGAACATTATGTTAACGGTTAGGAGAAGGTGTGATGGTCAGGTGTCCACATACTTTTGGCTTTCAGAAATGTCAAATAGGATCAGAAAAAAAGTTTGCAGTGTAAATGTAAATCCATCAATGTGCCATCCAGTTCATCTGGCGACGGATATTGCTCAACCTGGAGTTATATCTATCAATTTCTATGGAAATTACTTAAGGGGTAGGGCTGCAAGCTCGACACCTGATTGTCACTCACACACTACGGCAATTTGGGAACGCCAGTTAGCCCAATCTGCATGTCTTTGAACTGTGGGTGAAAATCCACATGCAAACTCCATGCACAAAGACCCCGAGACAGGAATTGAACCCTGGAAGTGCGAAGCAACAGGGCTAACCACTACGCCACCGTGCCGCTGTGCCGCCTTTGGATTTCCACTGTGTCCACAAATGATCCGATATTTGATGGAAAGACAACCAAACAAAAGCAGTTCAATTAACAACAAACAAGGGAGGCTGCTTGGAAGACGATCCATGTTTTTAATCCTTACTTATAATGAACAATAAGATACTATTTACTAGAGAAAAAAAATCCATTCATGTAATTTGTATATCACCACACAGATGAAAAAAATATATTTAAAAAATGATTTGACATTTTATCTATGTTTGCATTTAAAGTGTTGTCATTCCTTTCCATTCCTACAGGTGGCACACTACAGCATCCTGTGTGGGAGGAATGAATAATTTACTTGTTTAGAATTTTAACAAAATCTAAAAGAAAAAAAATAATAATATAGAATTGGGATATTTCTAAAATCGTGACAAACACAATCGCAATACAAATCGAAAATACAAAGCGTAATACAAAGCGTGTCCTTGGTTATTCCCATCCCTACTACATAGCGTGTAATGTCCCTTCTGACTTCTTGACAGAAATCTCACTGATCACTTAAAACTTATTTAAAATGAATAACTTGCATCGATTCCCGCCTCGGGTCTGTGTGTGTGTGTCGAGTTTTCCAGTTCTCCCTGTGTTTGGTGGGTTTCCTCCGGGAACTCTTGTTTCCTCCCGCATGCAGATTAAATCCTTTATATCATACTGTGTATCTATCTAACGGCCCCCAGAAGCCACCTACAAAAACCTCAGTCAATGGCGTGCGCTATTAAAGATATAAGATACTCTATTTAATTCGCAGGTGCGTCACTCACTGTGAAACAGACCTTTAACAGCACATTCCTTACATATTTTGCTAGAAGTATTAAAACCACAGACATTTTAATAGCTTAGGAAAATTTCTATTCAAAGTTATAATCATGTCATTTGAATGTTTTCCTGAAGTTACTAATCAAGCTACGGTTAAACTAATTAAATTGGTCTTGCGCTATCTAAGTGATAATCACAGTACACAGTGATGTGCTCTCATTCTGTGCTTAAGATGCAGCATGATTTATCATAGTGTGTGTGTGTGTGTGTGTGTGTGTGTGTGTGTGTGTGTGGTCTTCTGGTTATAGATATACACAGGTCCTATACAGTAAGTCTAGCCACAAAAGCAAACTAATTGTAAGCGAGTTGAAATCCTGCGAGGTACCCATTTTTTTTTTTATCATTAATGTATTGAATATCAGCTTTTACTATTTAAAGAAGCGAGTTATGTTAGTTATTTTCTGCAAACTGCAATTGCCGTGAAAATAGTGAAAGATACAGTATAAAGAGCACCCTGTAGTGTAAAATGAGCTTACGATAATATAGATAACATTCTCCATTAACATTTTTCTTTTAGCGTTTGCCAGTGTCACGTGAGTACTTTTAAAAAATTTTTTATTTAATTTAATATGAAGAAATGAAGGGTGGCTCCAGACTTCCACATTTTGATTATTATATTATATAAAAATTTAACCAAACCATGCTGAAAGGTTGGAACAGATGAGAGGGGAAATGAGGTTGCTGCTCAGGTTGTCACATTAAAAAAAAAAAAAAAAAATATATATATATATATATATATATATATATATATATATTGTATCTTTAGGCACCTGTTACAGTAAAACATTTGTTCCAATTTCTCTACTTTAATCCACATCATTAGATTTATTGTAAAATTAACATTATCTTAACTGAAAGTTAAAAGTGAAATAATTCAACACCATGTAATAAATTACAACCTACACTAATTAAAAACCATTTCAAAAAATAAAATCAAGTTATTATTTTTAAATGAAGTATTATATTAAACTATTAATAATATCAATAATGCTGCAGTATTTATACAGAATGCCACATGACCAGTGTAAATGTGATTCTGTGTCTCTCTTTATAATTATCTGGTTCGGGTTGAAGGGAAAACTCGAGCCGTGGGCGGGTCGGAGAAGAGTTCAGGTGCGCGTAACCGCGTCACCAGAGCGCGCGCACAGGAAGCGGCGCGCGAACAAACCCGTGCGCGTGCGTCCACGCTAGGAAGCTTGTGACAGGCACAAAACACCGCGGAGCAGAAAGAGAGAGAGAGAGAGAGAGACGGACAGAGAGAGAGAGAGAGACGGACAGAGAGAGAGAGAGATGGGCGCTGGAGTGATCCTGGGGAGATCAGGAGGCAGTCAGACCTGAGAGGGAGCGGAGACAGGGGCAGAGAGACGGGATTTGTCGGTGATTTGCGGTGAGTAGAGAGTGTGTGTGTGTGTTAGTGTGTGTGTGTTAGTGTGTGTGTGTGTGTCTCCTCTCCGGCTGGGGTTGTGTTGGTGCAGGAGCTGAGCAGCGGCGCGAAACAAAAACAAGTCGGTGCGACTCGTATAAAGTGAGTGGAGCAGCCCGGAGCCGGGGATCCGCTGTTTGAGTTACAGTATTATTGTTTGTTTATATGTGGACAAAAGTTTAAGAATTTTTTTTTTTTTTTTAATGGTGTTTCTTTTTTGAGAATGTGATGCCTAAAATGTTGAAATCATATACAGAGGAGCAACAGTACTTCAGTTAGGGAATTGTTATTATTATTATTATTATTATTATTATTATCAACAACAACAACAACAACAACAATAATAATAAAATATACAATGTTTTATAATCTGCATCACTATTTATTTATTTATTTATTTATTTATGTTGTTGTTGTTGTTGTTGATAATAATGATGATAAAGATGGTAATTAATAATAATAATATACAATGGTTAATAATCTGCATCTTTTTATATTTATTAAGTATTATTATTGTTGTTGATAATAATAATGATAGTAATAATTATAATATATGCAATGCTTTATAATCTGTATCCCTATTTATTATTATTATTATTGTTAGTGTTGTTGCTTTTAAAAACAATTCGTAAATATATGAATATAAATGTATTAAATACAATAAATATATAACATAAATATTATTATCATTTGTACAATCTGGACCAATCTGGCATTGGTGACTCAGTGGTAGTTTTCTCGCTTGTTAGACAGAAAACCCGGGTCCGATTCCCACCCAGTGCCCAAATTCCAGCTACTCGATGCCGTGCCGGTCCCAGGCCCGGATAAAATGGGAGGGTTGCATCAGGAAAGGCATCCGACGTAAAACGTGTGCCATGTTGTGTGCGGATCAGATGGTCTGCTGTGGCGACCCCTTGACAAGAGCAGCCGAAAGACTAACAACAACATTGTTGTTGTTGTTGTTATTGATAATAATAATAATTTACAATACTTTATAATCTGCATCTCTTTATTTATTTATTTATTTATTTATTTAACCATCTTTTATGATTTATCCTAAAAAAGGTCAGACGTGATCCACATGTGTGTTAAGTCAGAATGTGTTAAATCCATGCTATGCGTGGTTCGAATGGTCTGATTTCACGCTCGTGTCACGGTTCAATCAGACCCGAGTCGTGGTCAGACAGAAGTGCCGGTGCTCAGGGCGAGCGTGAACATGAGCAGGTGCAGGCATGAAATTCGTGCACACCAGAGTGAATGTGTGTTTATATGCAGGTGCACGAGTCTTTGTACTTAAGAAACTCTTTGTTGGAGTTTTTTATTTCTGAAATATTTGAAAATCTTTAAAACAGCAGGAATACATCTACATAAATATTATGTATCTTTATGTAAATAATATAGTGTCTTTATGTATTAAAATGCTTATATAGTTTTATACATACTCTAAGGTGTGATCCCTGCTTGCCCTCAGCATTCCCGTGGATCCATTACGATCCTGATCAGGATGAAGCGCTTACAGAAGATGATAGAACAAGTGAAGTGTACAGTTTTATATTTACTGTACTTGAAAATGATCCCTTTGTTCAGTTATAGTAAGGTACAGTTTGTCTGCTGTCTTTGGTTGTAGTTAATTCAGTCAGTGTGTATTTCATTCGTGTGTGTCCGGTCTGTGCTATTGGTACAGTATGCTACGTGTGTAGTCAGTATTTAAACAGTACTGTTACTACAGTGAGGTGCTTCATGTGATTTATTGCATTATAACAGGACTACAGTAAATATGAGTTTGAGCATTTTGCACATTCTCAGTGAAATCCATGCATTAATTTGAACTTCTACTGATTTGCCTTCTGTTATTGAACAAAGTAATTAAAATGTTAATAATAACTTGATGAATATTGAGCTCTTTGGGGGGAAAAATGTAAATAATAATAATAATAACATACAGTAGACAGGACACAACCTGACCACAGGCATCTGGCCTTATTTGTGAGGGAATCTGTGTTTAGTTTTTCTTAACCCTTTCATGCATACCGTTCACATGTATGAAGAGTAAATCAAGGCATGTTTGTAGGAAAATATATAAGATCCACATTCCCATTATTGACATTTAACAGATATCATAATTGTGATTTTGGTTGCTTTATTCTATTTGCTAACCTCCCATATATCATCCAACAAAAAAAGCACAAATTACATAAAGAGAAAAAAGCAAGCGAACAAAAAAACATTGTGTCAGTGTGTGTCATGCATCTGCCCAATTTTTTTTTTCCATCAAAGTTTCTGCGTTTTATTTAGGATATTTTTAGTAATTGACATTAGGTTAGTTTACAAGCGAATGTAAATTTTTGTTTATGTACACTCAAACAAATTATCAAGGCCTTATGTAGCTTTTACATGTTAGAATAATTTCTCTTTTAATATTAATAAATTAATTTGTAAATGTACATAATTCAGTTTTTTTTCTGTAGCTCATGAAGCTACTGTTATAAAAATCGAAATTAGACCTGTGCAGTTATTTAATTGAAAAAGGCAATTAAATTAAATTAATATAGCCATAATCTGGAATTCATGCAGAGTTCGTCAGTAATTTAAATGTTTTGGTTTTTATTTTCAAACATCCTCTTCATGGGATAATTTGTGCCTTTATTTGCTGTTAGTCTAGATAAATCCATTTAAATACAGTCGTACAAATGTACATTTGGTACATTTAATAGTTAGAAATCGCAATATGTACCCAAATAATCACAATGTGATTGTTTCGATCAAAATGTACAGAACTGATTATTTAGTTTAAGATTTGAGTGGAAATTCTGCTCTTAAATTTAATACATTGGTAGATTAATTTTTGTGTGTGAGTGTATTGGAAGATTTTTTTCTTGTATAATGTTTTATCGGTTTACTTTTTAATATACGCAGTATTTATTCCCATATTTATTTAGATGTTCAATACTTTTAAGTCTTACTTTTAATAGATAAAATAAAAATCAATAAAATACACACATCTTGGTAACAGTATAGGGTCAATCCACCACACACACATTATACAATTCCATATTTCTTAATCATTTACCTTCTTAAATTATTTACGCCTTATTAATTCTTGGTGGACATCATGATGATAGGTTACAGTATCACTTTTCTCATACTGTAAATATAAATCTAATGGATTTATTAAATATAGCTCAAGCACTTATTACATATTCTTTTATTTTCCTTCTTATTAAATTATTATTTTTGTAATTCTTTAAACAATACTCCATAAACAGTTTCATTTAGCTGTTGTGTGCATAAAAAAGCAAAGGTATGATAAATTGTGAGACCTTAATATCATTATACAACTACTTTATGTAATGTTATTAGTAATTTCCTGTAAAACCAGTGCAGTAATAATCCTACTGTAGCTGAGCGAGTGGCACGCTGAGGCCGGATCGGTTGTTTTGCTCCGTGGCTCTAGCAGACATCTGTTACTGTTAGGACTCGAGCCCGTCATGCTGAAACCCACAGTGCCTGACATGGTCTTACTTTGATATATGATCTGAGAGAAGTGCAGCGTCCCGAAGATCCTGGTCCTCCACTTCATGTCCAGGGTCTTCGTCTGACTGGACACGTCCGGGCATTAATAATGTCGTTCTAATGAAGTAATACACATCCAGTCGTATATTTTTGTGTGATGTCTGTTGTATTTAAAACTCATCTGTGATTTTGCTAAAAAGAAAAGCAGCAGAGTCTCGTGAACAAAGGGTCCAAAGGAATATTTTAGCGATGAAAAGACGGCTCACGGCTGTGAAAGAGCGTGGCAGCCCACACGAGACCCCGGAATCGTCAAGGAGTCCCTCGGGTCCTGTTTATCTGACGAAGGAAGCTGAATATTAGCAGAAATGAGCCAGGATTTAGTGTGTTTATTGGAGAAAGTTACAGAGAAAAGCGTAATGATAATAAACAATAGGTCTGGTGAGTATTGATTTCAATAATATAAATAATGTCATATGTTATGACAACCTTCGAGCAGATATCAGCACATTTTTGTGCAGAATTTAATTCATTCTTAAAGAGCACTTATGATGCAAAACTCACTTTTTATTCATTTTTAGACAAAAACAAGAAAAAAAAAAACAGTGCCTGCTTTTTGTCCTTTTTTATGTTTTTATATTGGTTTGGGTTTAAACAAGACAATTAGATTTTTTTTTCTCCCCTATTGTGACCTCATATAAGAAGATCGCCTCCTCCAGCTTGTTGCTCAGCTCTGCTGTTCTCTGGAGGGGCGTGGTATTTCAGCTCACGCATTAACACACACACTTTGGAGGAGGTCTGAGAACCGTGTTAACTTGTAAAGAAATAGTAAAATATGGGACCTTTAAAGAATTTAAAATAGTTTTGGGTTTTTTCTGTTGTAAGCCTGTTGGTTTGCTCCGACAGGATATATTGTAGAAGTATCATGTTTTTGTTTTGTTTTTTTTAATCACATTGCCCTCCTTCCCAAGATATCAAGATAAAACAAGTGAACTCATTCTGTCAGTGTCTGTCGAGCACTCTGAGAACCATTTTCATCCATCAGTCACTTTCCTGTTTTTGCATTTATGACTCGAATCGGTTGTTCAGATGCTCGCAGGTCTGTTTAGTTCTGTTATACCTTTTTCACTAAAACCCTGACATCTCGGCATGAAAGCTGTGTCGTCACAGTCGTTAGCCGTGCAGTTGTTAATCATTTAGCAGCGAGACAGGAGCGGAGGTTTGACGGTTCGTGCCAGTGTTTTGATGGATTAGGCCACTCCTGCCTGCCAGTGTACCCCATTAGCTCAGTCTTGAGAAATGAGCTGTCGGATGTGTGCGTCGAGACCCGATTCATGCATGGACACTTTCGATTTTGGGCCTTTTGATGAAAGGCGGCGTCACGTGTTTGTGTTTGTATCGGACGACCTTAAGTGACATTAGCCGCCATGATACGAGCAGCTGCGTCCTCTGTTTTTCACCCAGATGGTTTTTAAGAGCGAGGGAAGGGTGTGATTTGGAACGGGCTAATGACAAGTTGAGGGATGCAATGAAGGTGTGCATGAGGGTTATTATGAGCCGTCAGTCTGCACGCTAGCGGTGGATGCTGTAGCCAACATTTTGTATCACTATAAAATGTTTGTTTTTCTTTTTTCTTTGAAATGGGATCTCTAGGAAATGAAAGCATGGGCTTTGAAAGCATTTTTGCTGCCTGTTTTTGGTTCAGAAAAAATGTACCAGTATGACTTCTTTTTTTCTGGTTTTCCACTCAATAATATATAATATAATAACTGAACTACAAGCTGGAAAAATTCCAAACAATAGTGTATTTCGAGCCAATCGGCTCAAGCCGTGGCTCAAACTGTTAAGGTTGTGGGTTACTGATTGTAAGGTTGGGGGTTTGAGCCCTGGCACTGCCAAGTTGCCACTGTTGAGCCCTTTGAGCTTCATGGTCTGCTCACTTACTCTCACTAATACAGATTGTGCAATTACTCACAGCTTCGGTTTCTTTGTCACTTTCATTCTGTTCTTTGCATAATTACTAAGTTCTTTGCACAATTAATTAATGAATACTATTTGCACTGTTTTCACTTTGCCACACATAAAATTGCACATCAAGGTTGCGATGCAATAAACCTCATTTCACGTCAGTCAATTACACTTTTTTTCCCATGTGATTTATATGCTTTATTTACATTTTTAAATATATCTAGTAGTTTTTTGTTTTTAGCATTGCAATTGTAACTTTTGATCAATTCTCACATTACTCTGTGTATATACTGACTATCTGTAAGAAATACAGTGTACAACCCTGTCTTTGTGTTACTGTCACTATTGCTGCTGGATATCTGGAATAAAGTATCTATCGATCTATCTATGATGAAGGGACTGATTATACTGAGCTTGAAAAACGCGTCTATATATTATTTCAATATTATTTCTGCTTGCTGTTTTTAGCCGCGTGTCCCCATTTTACTCCGCATACTTGATTTGCATTCGCTGTATTCCAACGGTGTCTCGTTTCTACTGGTCTCCACACAGCAATGCTACCAGCATGACGGTTATGAGTGAAAGGGATGCTGCAGGTGTGAGGCATGCCCCTTCCTGCGATGTTGTATTTATGTCCTTGCAGGTGTGTGGTTCACTTTTGGCGTGCTCCGTGTCCGTGGCTCGAGTTACCCGCCTTACCACGCTCGTCACTTCGCAGCTAATCTTTCTTTGACACGAGTGGATGACGAATGTGAGCTCTTTAAGTGCTCTTAGTCTTCTGAGTCAATGCCTGATGAGCTCCTTTTATTTTTGGTGTGGATTTAAGCTAATCTTTTGCCCCAAAGGAGCAGCAGTTTAGCTGTTTGGTTATCATATGCCAGACAAATACAGTATAATGGACTTTTTTTTGTTGTTGGGAGATTTATGTCTTGGCGTCCCAATGGAATACAGTCAAAAGTGTCCATTCTCCAGTATTTCTAAATATGGCTACTACTTATCCATTTTTTTTTTTCAAATTCCATCAAAAAAGATATTATTCTTTGTTGGATTAGATCTAGATTATGATGCTTAATTTTTTATTTGCACAGATGCTTGAGTGGCTTAAGATCCGGAGTCAAAAACCTCAAACACTTTCTTCAAACCACTGCTGAACGTTTTTTTGCATGATCATGCTGAAAGAAGCCACTGCTTTGCCATGAAGGACTGTCCTTGGTCAGCAACTATGCTTACGTGTCAAATTCGTATGAATGTCAGGAACCAAGGTTTCCCAGCAGTACTCTACCCGGAGCATCACACAGACCCTGCCGGCTTGCCTTGTTCCCAAAGTGCATCTTTTGCCCAGATTAGCGACTCACACACCCAGCCATTCACATGATGTAAAAGAAAATGTCTTTCATCAGTCCACTACTCTGTGGTCCAGTTCTGGTGCTCACATGCCCAGTGTAGAAGCTTTTGGTGATGTACACGGGTCGGCATGAGCACCCTGACAACAACTGTGATACACTGTGTGTTCTGACATCTTTTTATCATAGCCAGCATTCAATTTGCAAGCAATTTGAGCTCAAGTAGCTCTCCCGTGGGACCAGACGGACTAACCTTCACTCTCCATGCGCATCTGTGAGCCCTTATTACCCCTGACCTTTGTTGCTGTTTCTCCTGTTGTCCTTCCTTGGATCACTTTTTGCTAACCCCTGTATACTGAGATACACAAGAAATCTTGTTGTTTTGGAGATTCCCTCACCCAGTTGTCTAGGCATCTTGTTGAAATCCCACAGGTCTTTACGCTTGCCCATTTCTCCTGCTTCTAACACATCAAGTTTGACAACTACAGCAAGTCTCCTACATATGAACGAGTTCATAAGTCCAGTTTGTTCATAAGTCCAACAAACATTGTCTAGGTACTAGGAAACTAACACAGTTGGCTATCCACAGTATAAAATTCACACGTTCCACGATCTTGTCTTTGGGCTTTAGAATTGTGGCGTAGTTGAACGATTACACCTCGCTTTTGTCTCCATCGTTATTGCTTGGCGCTTCTTACAATGCTAGTTACAATATCTTACATTTTTGTGCAACAGCAACAACACCGTTTTAAACTGCAACATTATCTACTGCTATTTGTTTGGAAAAGTAACTATTGTATTGTTTTTCTTTGATTTTCATATATTCTGCCACTTTACAGGTGCCACTGGTATGATGTCAGTAGTTTTAATGTTATGGCTGATCAATGTAAATGCTTGCTGTGAGCAAATTTCAATCTTGTATTTGTTTAATAGTAATTATATCATGAGTAATATTAGATAGATTTCCTTATATACTGTAGTTTATGTATTTTCCAGATGTTTTATGCCGTGTTTATACTGTATAATATAAAAAGAGCTCCATATCTGAGATATAATGGTGACTAAAATTCTTTGTTATTTGATCTAAATAATAATAATAATAATAATAATAATTACTCATAAATAATCTATATCTAAAATCTAAATTGTAAGCATGTTTATTATGTAATGATTTTCCCTTTCTTTTAGTCGGACTTGCTTTGCGTGACCGTCTCAGTAGTGGCGACTCTCAGAAATGAATGAGTCTCATAAAATTCTCAGTGAGCACTCATCTGTCTCTCCACCAGAGCGACGTCTTCATCTGAACCCTTTGTTCACCTCCAGCAAACTCCATCCAGAGACACATCTAACGACGCTTTTCTCTGCACCCGTTACACATCGCTCGCGAGCGCCCAGCAGAGCGTATAAAAGCGTCCCTCGCCAACATGCATTACTCATGCTCTTTTTGAATTATTTAGTGAAGTTTGTGCTTCGCATTAGCTGCATGACTGACCATCACAGGATCTCACTGCATGCCTGCCTAGGGAGTGTGAGATTTTTTACTCATCACTTATCTGGTGAACTTGTCTTTCATTGCTTTGAAGATCTATGTTGTTTTCCAAATACCTGAAAAAAAAAAATAGGTTATAAAGGGGATTTGTGCAATGTGTGCCAGATACTGAGCAAAACACGGCTTTCGTACACAAAGCAGGTCAGGTATTGATGCTAATTATCTCTTCTCGGGCCCCGGTGCCGTGTCTTGCTGAGCAGATGTATTCGATTTGTCTTTCCGAAGGCTCCTCCTGCACCCTGCAGTGAACCTGCTGCTGTTCTTCAGGACTATAGTCTGACTGTCGTAGAGCATTTTGGCTCAACAAGATTAGAGTCAATAATATTTATAATAATAGTCTAATATTTTACTTTAATATTTTGTTTTGAGGTTTTTTTTGTGTGCGCGTATTTACGGATACAGATATGGAAACCTAAGAAGTGATGTATAGGAATAGTGTGTTATCTACCTCTTTGTTTTTCTTTTTCGATCAATACAGAATGAATCTAATATGATCACGATTTAATCTGCATGAATAGAAAATCTGATCAACATTTTCATGTTATTGGTAACTGTTTTTAATGCTCTAATTTTATTTCTGTATGTGATGCAGATCGTGCTTTGTGATTTTGGAGAGCATATAGAGTCTCTGTTAATAAAGAGCAGCATGAATTATCCACTTGCATAGATATCCAGTTCAGAGAATATTTTCAAATATTCTCTGTTTATCTTTATATCTAAGGAACACACAATACATATGTTATACATACATTATACAGTACATACAGTACATGCATATATACATACATACACAGCCACTTCAAAAGGTACGCCTGATTAACTGCTTATTAAAATATCTAGGTATAATAATATCAGGAACTCAATGCATTTAGGTCAAGACGATCTGATGACTTGAACATGGCATGGTTGTTGGTGCTGCACTGGCTGGTCAGAGAATTTCCTGAACTTTCTGATCTACTGGGATTTTCACACACAGCCATCTCTAGCGTTTACAGAGATTGGTTTGAAGAAAGAGAAAATATCCAGTGAGCATCAGTTCTCCGGGTGAAAATGTCTTGTTGATGTCACAGGTCAGTAGAGAACGGCCAGACGGGTTCAAGCTGATAGAAAAGCAACAGTACCTCAAATAACATCTCGTTATAACGTTGGTATGCGGAAGAGCATCTCTGAACACACAACCTTGTCGAACCTTGAAGCAGATGGTCTCCAGCAGCAGAAGACCACACCGGGTGCCTCTCCTGTTGGCATGGGCTCACCTGCTGATCTCCTGCTGATTTCCACAAAAAGAATTTGGCGCATAAAACAAAAAACATCCAGTATGGCTGCTCGTATGGGGAAAAGAAATACATAATCGTGATTGTTTTAGGTCAATATTCCTTGACTTTGGAAACCTCATGTTTTAATTATTCAAGTGGATCTTTAACAGTTGATTTTATTGAACTTTAAATTTAATAAAAATAAATAAATGCCCCGACCTGGCCGAGAGCGAGTTTGGAGTTTTAAAGAATAGTGAAAGCAAAATGCTGAATAAGAACATAATTGTTTTGTTCTCATAATTATTAGAAGCTAAAAATTGTAACTGAAAAGAAATTCGATTAATTCCACAGAATTCAAAGCAAGTCAAGACTTATGTAAAACCATATGACATTTACAGAAGACTTAAATAACAGTACTAACATGAGACTATTAGCACACTTGATTGGTGTAAACGTTTCAATCCGTGATTGACGATCCTGGGCCGAGGTGACTCGGAGCACAGACAGACAGATAGATAGACAGACAGATAGATAGATAAATAGATAGATAGATCATAGATCCTGAAAGAAAATTCCAGAAATTTCATGTTCGAGCAATTAAAGGAGTTCCTGGGAGGCCAGCGTTTCAGACGTGAAGCAGGTGGTCCAATCATGGCTCTAGGCGTACTGAGGGAACTTTCTACCTTGATCGTATCCAAGTGCTAGTGAAACTCTGGGATAAGTGCATTCGTGTAGCAGGGGGTTATATAGAGAAATAAAGAGACTTTTTACACTCGTAACTGTGTTTTGTTATACTGCTCCAAAGTCCCGGTTTGACTTGAACACCCGGGTTGACTTGTACATTTACCCTGATTTTTAATGATACTTTTTCTGTAGATTCAGACATCCTGCATTGTACCAGAACAATCAGACTTTAGGTAGAGGAATGTTCTGTACAGAGAGTTTGCTTGAAGGCAGTTTCCTCTCTGCCAACATCGACTGACCCAAATTGTCTAAGGTTACACGGTCGCTGTTGATAAAAAGTAAACCGTCCCAAATAACGTAGATGCAGAAGGATGATATAATTGTGCCTTGCCCCATGTCTAATTACATTTCCCTTCAGGCTCACCCTGGATATGCTTACTTGAATTTATAAGAATGTTGTAGTGGTTATAAACCAATACCAATAAAGATAACAACGGTAATGTTACATATATCAAACAACTGTTCCTTAATAAAATATACTGTCTATCCACTTCAATGCATTCATGCTTTGCTTACGGATTGCTGTTAAACCCCGCAGTGATCACACCATTGCTGTCTCGAAGACAAAAGAAAAGAAAGAAAATCCTTAGCCGCTAGAATCCTAATTAGCTTGTTTTGCTTTTGCACCATGTCAGGATTCAGAGTTCAAGGGAGTCAGGTCTTGACCCCCCC
The DNA here is from genome assembly GCA_030014215.1 of Clariallabes teugelsi. Taxonomy (NCBI): domain Eukaryota; kingdom Metazoa; phylum Chordata; class Actinopteri; order Siluriformes; family Clariidae; genus Clariallabes; species Clariallabes teugelsi. Next base: position 4,857,019 of record JAQMYG010000035.1, read on the forward strand.
CCGGACATTTCTGCAGCTGCCACTCGGATACTTTATCCCTTCTTGTTCTGATCCCTCATATATTCCCGTCCCGCCTCCTAGACTTAAAAATCAGCCATGTTCCCCGGTCTTCAAAGGGATTCGCTCCTTTTCACCCTTGAGTGCCCTTCAGACAGACTTAACCCTTCACACATCAATGGCAGGAGGATGACTGGACCTCGGAGCGCATTAGGACATTTTTGATAAAACATCAGTGAAAGTGTTAAAAGTACGGTACTCAAATGGTTAGAACTGTGGTTTAAAATTTAGAAATACAGAATTGAGTTAGTGATCCAGATACAGAGCGTTTGAATGCGAGAAAGATCACCCGAGAGAGGGTGGGTGGAGGATGAGGGGGCGAGAAGAACACTTTAAAAGTCAAATAAGGGTTAGAAGTAATCGCCTCTCCATCTTGCGACCTGATTTATTTTCCTTAACTTCATGGATTGTGTTTTAAAAATGCTGATCGGTTGAACTGATCCGATCGGATTTGACTGCATTTGAAATGGATTAGTTTAATCCTACTAATCAAACGGATTGCATTTGACTAAGTAGTTTTACTCCATTGCAGTTAATACTCAAGTATCCCTGCATAATTTCTGCATAAAATCACTCCATCTACAGCTTAAAGATCTAGCCATGTTTGGAGGCTCCTTAGTTTTCTATTTACGCAGTAAGATCATTAAATCTTTCACAGTTACGGAGGAATCTCTTTCAAACAGAGGTGCCTAGCATGAAGTATAATACTGGTTTCCGTTCTCTGTTAAAATATTTTAAAGCAGCCATGCTCATCTTTTATGCATAGTTTTCCATTGTGTGAACAACTTCCCTGTGTGCCAAGTGCTCGAGAAGAGGATTAGGAAATTATCCAGCTGAACTGCAGCACTTCAAAAGCATCGTGCAGGACCAGAGCATGTGCTCGCAGGATTTCGGTTAGCTGATTTGTGATTCTGATCTGAACTGACTGTTTGGTTTTTTGTCTAAGTGCCCGGAGGAGCAGTTCAACACCATGTGGCATGAGGATAGTCTAAAGGAATGCATTGTTTTCTCTAGTTGATCTCTCAGGGATCAGTTTAGATGTGCTCAGTCAGCAACATTTGCCAGTCTAAAAAGGAGACTTCCTGATGTTACCATAAAATGAAGAAATGCAGGAGTAAATTAATACTTAAATGACTCTTGAATTTGCTTGTTTATTAGAATTATTTTGTTATTGCTAAGCATTTGGTCCTTACTCTTTTCTTAGAACCTCATACTGATTTATCTCACTGGTCCTTAATTCACTTTATTCCCAGTTCTGATCCATCACTCTGTGACCTAAACTCAGAATTACAAGTTCAGTTTCTTGCTACTTCTGATCCTACAGTGCCTGATTTTCATACTTGTTAAGTAAAAAAAACAAAAAAAAAACACTTCCATTCAGATGCCTGTAGCAAACTGGAAAAGAGCCACATCGGGCAGGGTGGCGGTAGCTCACACAACACTCGTCCCACCCTTCTTACAGCTCTCTTACCCAAGCAAAATCTGGTCTAACGGGTTTGAGAAGTCACAGGAGAGGATTTGCATTTCGTTTTTTCCCTCCAGAGGGATGCCCCGCCATTCACAGGCCACTTCACAGGCCGATGTATCACGTTGCCAGCCGAAGCTAGTCGTCCCCACTTGGCAGGAGCTCGGAAAGAAACCCCGCAGACCTTTGACCCCGCCGGGAGCCGCGAGAATCCAGTGCCCCTCCAGGTCCAAGTCAGCTCCTGACCTGGAGTAATGAGATGACATGGACTACGTCCAACAATATGGCCGGGTGTTCTGCTCCTGACTGAAAGGAAGTTAGGGTTTCAGAGCAGCTCCGGCTTGACGCTCTGATCGAAATCAAAAGGTGTGCCTCAAGGAACTAGGGCGCTTGTACTAGGGTTCCTTGGAAAATTTGAGACTGGAAGAAGTGTCCTTGTTTTTTTAGGACAAATGTCTTATAAGGCACGACTGTATGCTGTTGGAATTCTAACACTCCATCAGATGTTTGTAGGACTATTATTGCCCATAGATAGATGAATAGATAGATTAGATAGATGGCACGGTGGCTGAGTGATTAGCACTGTGGCTCGCACCTTCAGGATCCTGGTTCCAGTCCTGCATCAAGTCTGTGTGCGTAGAGTTTGCATGTTTTTCCCAGTGCTTAGTGGGTTTCCTCCCACAGTCTAAAGACATGCGCTAAAGACGGTAGTACAAATTTGTACCATTTTCAGTATAAAATATGTATAATCGCCTAAAACTCTGGTTCTTTTTAAATCCCTTTAACTGTTATAAAATGGTTGAAAAACCAGTGGAAATGGCTTATTTCCTCTTCATCAGGAAAAGTCAGGTTTCAATCTATATTAATTCTTGCAGTCCCGTAAATGAGCAAAACATGTTGTTCGTGTTTGGGAATCTCTCCATAAAGTGGTGCTTGTTTCTATCCTCATGTGTTTGATTAGCCATGCGAGTTGGATAAGTGTATTCAGGTGCTTAGATTTCCTGTAAAAGTAAAAAAAAAAAAAAAATCAACCCCAAAATTAAGCTGGCATCCTAATCGAATTCATGCTAGCTGTGGAGGCCAGGAGTGACCATTGTATTTATTCCCATTTTTATGACCTCCGGTCAGCATCCACACACCACAGGTAATTTGGGAACACCAATAAGCCTAACCTGAGGAAACCCACCAATCACAGAAAGAACGTGCAAACTCCTTGCACACAGACCCGAGGTGGGTCTCGAACCTTGATCCTGTAGGTTCGAGACGTCAATGCTACCCACTACGCCACCGTGTCGCCATACAGTACCGTTATATACGTCTCGAAATAATTCTTATAATAATATTAAAATAAAATAAAAATCTGTATAAAATTAACAGATATTCCACAACATTAAATGTGATTTTTAAATGTCGAGAGGTGTTCAAGTCAAACCGGGACTTGTGGTGAATTTTCCATGTAGTTTCATCCCTCCACTCGTATGTGTTCTCCATGTTAAATTCCACTTCCTGGTTCGAACGGTTGCTACAGTGGAGTTCGGGACATGGTAATGGTAATTTTAAAAAGTAATTATATATATATTTTGATTTAAAATCAGATGGAGATGAAAAAATAAAAGACAACCCAATTCTCAAAAACACAAAACAGGACAGAACAAATCAATGTTCTATAAAGCCACAGTGACTTCTCCGAGGTCTCTGACGAGCGTTCAAGTCAAACCGGGAATTGTGATGAACTTTCTCATGAAAAAAAAGGTTGAAGCACCTAGTGAAACACTGGGATAAGTGCATTAGTGTAGCAGGGGGTTATATAGAGAAATAGGGAGTTTTGACTCTCATAACTGTATTCTGTCATTCCGCACAATCAAAAGTCCCGGTTTGACTTGAACACCCCTTGCAATAAAAGCATGATGTCTTTTTCTTCCAGCTGTTTGTGGGTTGCTGTTGTGTAAGGGCAGTAAAACATTTGGGGATGCGCTGTTATAATCAGGAAAGTAATCCAGTTTAAAGTGGCAACAGCTGAGGTATCCATGCAGCACATTGCACACACACACACGCGCACAGCCACACCTTGAATCTGTGAAGCCGCATTGTATGAACGCCAGAGAATAACGACCAACAGAAAGCCCTCTCGGGATTCATCTCGTTGCTTATTAGCATTTGTTTCTTTAAACACCTCTTTTAGCAAGAAACTGACCAGACTTGAGTTGTAGCATTAGCTCAATAGAAGCATTTCGAGTAAATGTTAAACAGGTGATGGAATGCAAGTAAGTACCTGAAACTCCCAGCAGACACACACACACACAAGCATGAATGACACGAGTTGTGGTGTGGAATGTTTGCCTGATTTATCTGCTGATCCCTCTGTACAAAAGAGCAATTTCTTTCACCTCCGCACAAGCTAGCCGGAGCTCCTCTTGTAACCGATGACAGGTGTTTCTCAGAGCGGACGGACAGGTAAAGCTTAACAGCCATTGACGGTTTTCAGCGGTGCTAAGTGTTTCTTTCAGAAATGAATGCGCAGAAAATTAGCATCGCTTGCCGTCTTAGCTGTGAGGAGCTACGCAGATTTTAGACCTCAGGCTGTGTTAGCATTAACACTTTCTTGTCCTCATACCGTCGCTACATCTAAAAGCAGCATGTACATGTCTTTTAAAGGATTAGTGTTGTCAAGTATTCTGGTGCTGTTTCCACCCCGAGGTTCAAAATATTACTTACATTATAACAGTTTTCCCTCACCAGTGACTGTAAAAAAAAAAAAAAAAAAACTTTTTACTTCTTCTATCCTGAAGGATTGTTGGAGACCATATTGACTGCTACAATGTGCTAACACTGGAGATTCTTACCATTAATATTAGCTAAAAACTCATCGACCAGATTATGTGCCTGCCGTATTTATGTTTTAATTAGTTCATGAGGCTCGAGTTATGTGCATTTTCAGTTGCTGTAGAAATTATGGCATATTGGAACAAGACGCATTGATTGTTACAACTGTTCACTAATTTGACTGGTCTAATGGCATTCCAAGGGCGCCAATATTTATTATAACCATGCTTGGACGTTTCACTGCGTGGTTTCATCACTCCACTCGTATGTGTCCTCCATGTAAAATTCCACTTCCTAGTTCATATGGTTGCTACAGTAGCGTTAGAGAAATCTTCAGCAGATATGTTTTTGAAATAAGTAAATTTTAAAAAATATGAATTTTTTAATATGAATTAATCCATCAAATTAAAATTAGATGGAGATGAATAAATAAAAAATAACCCATATATCAGCAGTAACACAGAAGTACAAATCAATGTGAGCTAGCTAGTCAATGTTCTATAATGCGAGTTTGGCTTTTTTATGTATCTTCAGTATAATTGCACTCATGCAGTATTGCTACTACAGTGGAACCTCGGATTACGAGCATAATTCGTTCCGGAAGCGGGCTCGTATTCCAAAACACTTGTAAACCAAATTTAATTTTCCCATAAGAAATAATGGAAACTCAAATTATTCGTTCTACAGCCCAAAAAAATTAATACATAAAAATAATTAATACAAAATATAAAGTAAAAATAAAACAAATTAACCTGCACTTTACCTTTAAAAAAAGTAAAAATAAATCCTCACAGATAAGTGTTTCCGCTTATGCGCACAGGCGCTGTGTGTGTGTGTGTGTGTGTGTAATGTGCGTGCACACACATTAACGGAGAGATTTATCGGAAAAGGAACATCGCTAATCACACTCGCGTGAGCGCATACTAACAGAATCACTGCTGTAAAGTAAAAAAAAACAACAAATGAACCTGCACTTTACCTTTGAATAGAATCGCGACAGAGCGGAGTTTCTGTGTACGGCTGTGTGAGTGTGTGTCTGTACGTGTGTGGGAAGCCGAGAGGTATGGCGTTATATTCCTGCCACAATTCTGAGCGCATGGTTTGACATTTTGAGAGCAGACAAAGCACTCTATGCGCGTGCAATGTCTCCACTGCGCACTCAACAGCTCGATTCTGCGCGTGTAGTTTCTTCCCTGCTCGCTCAACGTGTTCTCCGCGCATGCGCGACTTCTCGATTCTGTGCGCGCTCGACTCCGTCTGCATGCGCGTGCAACATTTATTTTCTGTGCGCGCTCGACTCTGCCTGTACGCTCGCTCAACATTGTCCAGCGTTACAACACTGTCACAAAATCATCCAATCACAGACTTCCACATAGACTTCCACACACTAGTATTTATGTATTTTATTTAATTAAGTATTAGAAATACCTGTTTCGTTTATTGGAAGCGTGTCATGAAACAATGTGACAACATAAAAATATAATAA
>JAQMYG010000035.1:4889515-4918549 GCA_030014215.1 Clariallabes teugelsi
AAAACACCAAAAAATAAAAAAAGAGAGAAAGAGCTGATGCGCTGGAAGAACAACTTACAAACCAACAGATCATATGTGAACTTGTAACCTAACCATTGTACCTTAAATAAACTTGTTGTAATAACCTTTTCACCTTAAAACTGACGACAGTGCCTGATCTACATCTACTTGCATCACCATCACCAACCCTAATCCTGTTTCTTAAGTAGAGGTTTCCTGACAGTTGAAAGTCAAATTTCCTCGCTTTCCAGCCGAGCAGTAACATGATTTTAATGATCTTGACCTGCTGCATGGCGGGACTTCAGGTACCCCATCTGGAGTCCAAAGAATGACCCTTATTGTCTGGTGCTGTGGTTGTGTATCCTGTTCGTTATGTCCATGCTGAGGTTTTAAGTACTGCTGCGGCTCAGTTTGTAGAGAGATTGGCCAAAGATGGAAACATTCACAAGCTGCGTTTTTTTTACTGTGGGAAAAAAATATCACCGACTGCCTTTAGGACAAACATAGGTGTATTTGTGATAGTATACGAGCCGATCAAATCCGGTGGTCTTTGCCAAACAGTGTACATTTGTTTCTTTGCTCTTACACACCTGATCCTAAGACGCTGAGCCCTTATTAAGCCGGGACAGGTGTGTTTGAACAGGGAAATCAACTGTTACACTGTGAAGAGTGCACTGGGATACGGTTCAAAACTATTCCCTTGATGACTTTAAGCAGTACAAGACTTTAGATTAATGATGATTGGTCATGGCACTGTACAACAACCATTTTTTTAAAATGGAATTTTGGTGTTTTATGTGTGAAAACTATTTGTTAAAGACTATTATTGTCAATTCTGAAAAGGGAAAGGCCGGTATGTAACCCTGCTAAAACCATCCTAACAATTGTGTATTTGGTAAATCAAGACATTTCGTGACCCTTATCACTGTGGGAAGTTGAAGGGTGGAGGAGACTCAGACAGTGTGCGATTTGAGGGATCCAGACAGAGCATGAGGTAAGTGTGAAAGTGATTTTCAATGATTTCCAAAGATAATCTAAGTGCCCTATAGTGTCTCATTTGAGCATTTAAGGAAGTGTCTGATGGAGACATGGACAAGATATATGGACGAATGACATAGTACACAAATACATATACTTCAATATGGAGTTGGTCGCCCTTTAGCAGATATACCAGCTTCTTGGAAAGCTGTTTACACGATTTTGGAGTGTTTCTTTGGGAATTCGTGTCCATTCACTCTGTAGAGCATTTATGGGATCAGGAACTGATGTTGGACAAGAAGGTCTGGCTTGCGATCTCCGTTCCAGTCCATCCCAAAAGTGCTGGATGGGGTTGAGGTCACAGGGCTCTGTGTTGGGGCCAGTCGAGTTCTTCCACAGATGAAACCATTCCTATTCCAAAAACATTCTCAGCATCAGTAGCTCCACTATAATGAAACAGAAGATGTTTGGAGCTACAAGCAACTCGAGTTCAGTTTCCAGTCAAACCTAATAACCTGGCTTTCAGGTTTTTGGTCAACCTAGGAAGTAGCCAATTCCCCAAAAGCCACATTAATAAATCTTAGGAAGTCCTCAGCACAGAAAGGAAAACCTACTGAAAAGTCAACCACCTCAGAAGTACTTTGTTAGGTACACAGAAACAAAAGTTAAATGATTCTCTGGTCTGATGGGAACTCACTTTATCATATGACTGTTGTGGTGAAGAATGGTGGTGGCAGCATAATTCTATGGGACTGCTTCTCATCGGTAAGGGCAGAATTACGGGAGGAAGGAATACAGCTTCACCTTTTAACATAACAACCAAACGCGTATAGCCAAGAAGACAACACCAGAGTGGTTTTAGGGCACGTCGCTAAAAGCCCTTAAGTGACAGAGCCAAATCCAATTATGAACCCAATAAAGAGACCTGAAGATCTTAATTCACAGTTGCTTTCCATTCAATATGACTGAACTTTAAAGGATCAGCAAGGAACTTACCCAAGAACACCCAAAGTTTCAATTCTTGCCAAAAGTTCTATTGTTTGTAGTTTGTAACAAATAAAGGTTTTACAGTATATATATAACATAAAAACCTAACACGATGTCTTTTTGTTATAAGTGCTTTCTCTAAACAAAACCCTGCTCTCTTCCATGACTCAAAGCAGTTCCGGGCGTCCCTTGTTTGTGTTTGCTCTAATCCACTCTTTTTAATTGAGAGAAATTCTTGCAAGTGAATGAGAGCGCTAACAGGATTATCAAGCAGATCACACACAGCTGAATGGAAAGGTTGCCCAGGTCATGGTGAAGGCCTGGATTATGCTCAAGACTGCTGGGAAGGATCAAGACAGAATGCCAGGCTGTTCTGCATAGACCCCTGCTCTACTGCGCTGCATGGGTGCTGCATTCTAATTACTAAATCAGGGACTAAATGGGTTGTGGAGATGACAAACCTTTTAAATACAATATGCGGCAAAATATACAGTACTGAAACTCGCACCTCGCGGATGCGCATGTGCATTCGTCAATGGGGCATAGCGCCAGACGTGCGAGTTTCCATGAGGGAAAAGGAAGTTGTGTTGTGCAGTTGTTGGAAATGGGTCTCTTGATGGAGGAAAAAAGTATTTATAGGTAAGTATTATTTCTGCTCATGCAGAAGATCCCATGGACTTGCATTTAATATGCTTTTAGATTTGAACTCCTAAAACTTACATTGGTAAATAACAAACGATGCACATTTATGACTAAGTACAGGTTACATTATAAACTGCAAATCATACTGTGGTTGGAAGCCCTTTCCTAGGCAGCATGGTGGCTTTAGTGGTTAGCACTGTCGTCTTGCACCTCCAGGTCCCGGGTTTGATTCCCGCCTCTGGGTCTGTGTGCATGAATGTTGCATGTTCTCCCGGGGCTTGGTGGGTTTCCTCTGGGTTCTCCAGTTTCCTCCCACAGTCCAAAGACCTGCAGATTAGGCAAAGAGCGTTTCCAAATTGCCTGTGGTGGTGAATGGGCGAGTGGAGGTTCTACCATGGTTGTACAAATGGGCCTAAATTCATTGGGCTCCACGGTCCCTAGTTGGACTACAGAGGTTTCTAGATGGATGGATGGATGGATGGATCCCATTCCTAATATCCTTGCTGAGCTACCAAGCACAAGACCACCAAAAGTTCACCTAGACAAAGTTGGCTCAAATCTTCTACAAGCAAGAGCACATATTTCAAGTCCTGTGTCCTTGACCATTCACATGACGTACTGTAGCTTTGAACCAAATCTCCAGTGCAACTTGTGTCTGAATCTTCGTATGAATTTGTATTCATAGTATTAATATTTTTTCACAGAACAACACTATAATAATATTTTCTGGTCTTAAAGTTATACAGTACTGTGCAAAAGTCTTGACCCCCCCCCTCCCCCCTCCCCTCCACATTTCCTCATATTCAATTGAATTAAATTGAATTGTGTTAATTAAATTAAGGGAACAGGAACAAATATTTTACTGTGACAGGCTGCAAAGAGCCTAAAATACAATTTAAAAATGGGTTGTACACCACAGTAGCGACCTCATTCCTCCTCTCGTCTGTTCCAACCGATCAGCATTCAGCATCACCAGTATACTAATCACGGCCTGATCATCCGCACCTGTTACTCACTGGTTCATGTCTTAAGTTGGATGTTTTTATGCTTGAATGATTCATAGTCCACTGGAAAAAAAAACATTGGAAGCAAAATATGAAGAAATAAATCAGGAGGAATTTTGTACAATAGGAGGAATTTTGTACAATTCTGTCCATCAAGTCTGACATGCAGGGTTCAGGAATCTGGCCCTCAGTGAAAGTGGGAAAGCCCTTCCTAGCTGTGCTTGGGTATTTACACATCACTGGTTAAACTATGATAAAGGGCAGAAACAATACTATCCACCCGCCCAAGAACAACAGGGGATGGCACTCCGGATTCACAGTGTGCCAGTCAATCCGAGCTGCTCTGCTCAGTGTCGAGTTATGTCTATGTTCCATTGTTCGGAGCGGACCTGTGACACCAGGTTTTCCTGTTCATGCCGGCATATCCTGACGCTGAATTGACTGAGTAACGTCAATTCAGCTACATAAAAAATTGTGCAGAATAGACACAATAATACGCAAGAAAGAGAGCACCTTTTAATATGAAGCTATTCAATACAACTGGAGCTACTGTACTTTCCCAGCGTTTAAAATAAAAATAAAAAATCAATGCATATTTTATGCACATTTGATTTTAGAGAATTTAACTACGCTATATTTTTATGTTTTATATCAGGTGTGAATGCATGCAAAGCAGACGCATTAAATATTTGAAGCATTAAGCATTTCCTGATTATGAACCTGTATGCACATTGTTGTTCTTCATGCATTTCGTATAACTTTTAGTTAAATTAAATTTGACACGCAAAAAATACTGGCTTTTATTTATTTATTTATTTATTTATGTTTAAATCAACCCCAAAATAAAGTAAATATCAATTCTTTTGCAGGTGATCCCTGAAGATTATCTCTATAGAAGCTGAACTTCTGAATTATTCAGCATTAACAAGCCGGGTGCCTGACCTAGATCTCTAACCTCAATTAAAAATGGATGACTCCTGTTTCTTATGTGTGCTAAATTATTCAGGCAGAAGTGTGAATGCATTAGAAGAGGCGTGCGGTCTTGGGGATCTTCCTCCAGCACTCATTTTACACACCCCAACCCTGTTAGTCACAGATTTGAAAAGGATCCGAGTGTTTGGAAAGGTTGAAACGGTGGAAGTTCATGAGGACGGACGCGCATCAGGCAACCATAAAGACAATTTGGCCATGAAGGATTTTGGTACTCCAGGGAATATTTGAGACAATATTTTCCTCTGTTGCCAATAAAGTTGACATGGGGGAATGTTCTCAAACAGTTCCAATCAAAACTAACACTTGTATCTCGGGATTATATTGGTGTCGTTTCAAAACCTAGGAAAGATCTCTGACACCACACTTCCATTTATTACAGTGTGCACTATTCACTGTAACACCCATACGATGGGTTCTCTATACGGCTGGTGAATCAATGGAGAATAAGTGTGAGTCAAAAATTATTTGCACTCCTTATTAGTCTTATCAGCGCTTTCCGTTCAAGGCTACTATCTCCTCATTCACTGCCGTACAGGTGTGTACGTGTTGCATCAGTTCATTTGTAACTGCACAACTCCAAAAATGGACGCTCCACTTGTAAAAGAAGAGCAGCGTGCAGTGATTAGATAAATTTTTTTGTGGTCTGAGGGTGTACCTGGTGCAGAAACACCTCACGAAAAAGCATAAACAGATGCGTCTGGATATCTGCAAAAAAAATTCGGAGCGAAGTTTACTGGTGACGAGACACGGATTCATCACGACGAGCCTGAGAGTAAACGGCAGAGTTTGGAATGGAAACATCGTCAATCGCCAACTGTGAAAAAGTTCAAAAGTCAACCATCAGCTGGAAAATTCATCAATGCGTACAGTTTTCTGGGATTATCAAGAGACAGTATTGAAACATTATCAGAAAAAAAGGTTCAAGAATCAACAGTGAGATGCGGCTCAAAGAGCTGAAGCCTAAACTCAGAGGAATGCTATCTAAGGACGTTGTGATCTCGCATGACGATGCACAGCCACACACTTCTGCCCACGCGGGCGACATTCAGCAGAAACTTCGCCCTATGAGGATGAAGATTCACTTATGATGAAGAAATGAAGACAGTGGTGCATTTGTGGCTCAGCCTTAAACATTTTTTTTAACGAGGGAATACGAAAGCTGACATGTTGACATGGACAAATGTATTGAAAAGCAAGGAGATTATGTCAAGAAATTATGTATGATGTATTATGTCAAGAAATGATCATGTATAATGATGAAAATTATTACTTTTCAAAGAGTTAATAATAATAATAATAATAATAATAATAAAATCTACAGCCAGAGTGTAGATGATGATTTTTGACTCACCTTTGTAGTTTTGGCATGGCTTATACTCAAATGTTTTATAAAAACCAAAACGTCTGTGATTTAGAGTACTACAGTATGTATCTAACGCAGGTTTGTTCATAATCATCTACAGTCACATTTTCAGTCAAAATAAATAAACAGATAAATAAATTCCTTCTATCCCAAGATACTGATTTTCCTGAAGCAGCACACTGGTTATTGATTTCCTGTTTGAACCAGGCCTACTTTCTATTTAAATGTCAGACGAACAGAGGTGCCTTTATATGGCCATGCAGTGTTGTTGGTCCCTGATCCAAATCATGATGACAAAACAACTACATGATCATGTTATCTAGCTTTTCAGCAATAAATCCATTGGCTAATACCTCGAGTGGCACTGCCAGTTAATAGGTCTCTTCTTCATCCAAAAGTGGACAAAATCTGGAAGAATAAGATCTCATTCAGAGCATTTTAGGCACTCCTTCAAGTTATTTTTAACCTTTTCATGGGATCCTACATTGTTTTTATTCTCAATCCATTCCTTCCAACTTGCAACCCGTATGAGCGTTAAAAACCTCCAGTGATTTAAAGGTGAAGATAATGTTCGGCTAGACAAAGCAACACATGCTCTTACACCATAACCACAGAAAATCCTTATTCCTTCCTAGGATGCCTCCAAAGAAGAGCCAGAGAAATGTCAGCTTGTTGTAGGGTAACTGGAACTATTATAGCCAAAATGGCAACAAAAATTAATCACATGTAAATTCCCTAAGAAAGTTTTAATTTCTCTTGAAGATGCAAGTGTGAGGAAAAGGAGGAGGCTAGGTAAATAATAATAACAATAATAATAATAATAATAATGGGGTACAAAATGGACTAAGAAAGCAAACGTGACTTCTTTCGTTGTTTATTATTGACACCTTTGTTGATTCCTTTTCTAGGTTTAATGTGAAGCAAACTAAAAACATTATGCATCAAGTAGTTGCGTATTTTAGTTCGCTTGCATTCAATGTTGATTACATCAAGGCCACAGTAACAGATCACAGTTATGAGAGTAAAGACTTCCTTTATTTCTCTGTATAATCTCCTGCTACACTATAGCTCTTATCCCAGGGTTTCACTAGTGCTTGGACACCATCACGGTAGAAGGTTTTCTCAGTACACCGTAGCCATGAACAGACTACTTACTTCACATCTGGAATGCTGGCCTCCCAGGAACTCCTTAAATGCCCCAAACGTGTGGAAATGACTTGGAGAGAGGTCAGGACTGTACAGGGGATGTGGCAATAACTTCGTGTAATGTTCCAGGTGGTGCTGGTGAGGGATTGTGTGTACAGTTACTAGAAAAGGATGCATCTCTCCCGCAATGTTATTCGTTGATTTTGAAGGATAGGGAAGGACAGCAGTGGGCTCCGAGCCATTCATGGATGTATAGCCTTCTTTAAAATGATTGCACCATTCAAATGTCAGGCTGTGTTTAAAGTCTTCCTAAATGTCATCAGTTCTACAACTTCATTCAAAGTAATGGTTTACAAAATTGTAGGACTCGTCAGGATAGAACGCAAGACATCTGTTTACAGAGTCGGTTCAGGTCTGCTTTACTGATTGTAAAGTAGTAGAGACTTCATTTAGAGGTTAAGTAAATGTATCCCTGAGTTTAGAGTGATCGGAGTCCATCTGCTGATCGAGACCATTTGCGGTTAATGAATGCTAATAATGCACAAGCAGCTGCTCATCTCAGACAAAAGCCCCAACACTGATGACCTCGGTTGGCCCCGGGGCTAATCAGGTTTTTGGACACTGTGTTTGTGTGTGTTGGGAGGTTAGAAAACCCACAACACATAAAACCATGAGAATGTTTGGAAGATTGTTTTAAAAGTGATCAACATTTTGGAAGTTGATGTACTAATGTGTAGAGTAATGACAAGTCACACAAACCCCAAGAAAGAGACAATAAAACCAAACAAGTAAATCGAACCAGTTTATTACTTCTTAATTAAATACAGAGTAATATTATATGACACTTCACCTGGACATAACCAAAGCAAACTTTGAAGGAAAATTTGCTGGAACATTTTTATATTTAAGAGGTTCTTGGTTGTAGAAAAAGCAAGTGCTCGATGTTGTGTCTGACAGAAATAATTTGTAGGGTGTAGACTAATGTAGACTATAACACATATACTGTAAATCAATATTTGATTGAATATAATCAAATACAAAATATATATACAGAGTCAGGCAAAAAAAACAAACAAAAAAAAAAAAACACTTTCGGAAAAGAAAAAGTTGTATAAATATTTTAATACTAAATTTATTCATATTATACTATTTTTCTTTTCCTGTAGTGTGTATACATTTTTTTGCTGACTCTGTGTGTGTCTATAGCCATATATACACATGTGGATGTATATATAGCTATAGACATTTTTGTATATTAAATGTCTATAGTTTGCTCCCCAAAATCACTTCTCAAGGTATGATCTCTGTTACACCCATATATACTGGCTATTTTAATTAAATGTATAATAAACTACAACACTCTTATTCCTATAACTAAATAAAGTGCTACCTCAGCATATGAACGCCTCGCCTTGAGAATTTCCACCTAAAAAAAAATGTAAACTTTGCAAGAACTTGCAAGCTGTGCAGACCTCTGTGGTAGCACCGTGGGTCCCAACAATGTTAGCAAGGATGGTAGCAAGTAGAAAAGAGAGCCACTTTCAGTTTAGTTTTTAAAGCAGAGTATTCATAAAATAAGGTTTAATGAGGTATAAAAATTTTAAATCTAAATGTTTTGATTGCTTTTATATGCAAACAATATGATTATAATGTTTACATTTTGTAATATTGGTCATATATTTTGGGTATAATGGCTATATAAATTCGTATGCCGAGGTAACGCTGTACTAGGAAAAACTTCCTACATAATCAAAGAAAAAGCATTAAGGATGCATAGATTTTTTTCCCCCCTCAAATCCAAAAATCAAGCAGCAAAGTTCCTACACTTTGCCACACTTTACCAAAATAAATAAATCAAATCAAGCACCCCATAGGGATTACAGAAAATGAATCTGAGAAGGAAATGAAATACTGATCTATTTGTGTGACTGATAAGATGTGATTGTGTTCACTCTGAAAACAGAGCATGAAAATCTGATAAACCCCTAGTTGTTCTTGGATTTTGGGAGAGCGAGTGCTCGACGCGTCAATTCCCTTGCAGCTTCTTCATGACGTGACTGTTGGGCGGCGCGTCGGTGAAAATGCTTCCTACGAACACGTGCGTGCCCCACAGAGAGTGACGGATCACTTTGCAGCATCCCAGGTCTTCAATCTGGAAACCCAGGTGGCGGTAGCGTTCGTCTGTTTCGAACAGCGTGTTGTTGGTGTAGCAGCCGAAGAACTGCACATGGAGGGGAGGTGGGGGGAGGGGGGGGGGGGGTTACAGTTTAATAGAACACATAAGAGAACCTTTTGAGCAGGAAATCTAAGCTTGCAGCATTAATTTTTTTTTAACTTATATATAAATAAATAAATAAATAAATAAATATATACACATACATACACACTGTTCTAGGTAAAAAAATAATTTAAAAAAGTCTTTAAATGTTACTTTAAAACATATACAGTACATCCCTTAAAATTATATCATGAATTTTTTCTTTCAATATTTCATTTCAAAAGTGAAACTCTCATTCTAGATTCATTTCAGGTGAAGTTAAATCACAGGTTTTTCACATAACATTTTCATACCCGACCCAACAATACAGATGAGCTAAAGGCTGATATTAAAGCAACCTGGTCTTTAATAAAACCTCAGCAGTACCACAGGCTGATCACCTTCATGCAGCATTGATGGAATAATTCATGCTAAAGAAGTTCCGACCAAATAATGAGTGCATAAATTATATTTTTTCAAAATTTATATATAAGTATTTCGAGATACTGGAGTTTTGATTTTCATGAGTTTTGAGCCGTAATCATCAAAATTAAAATAAAGGCCTGAAAATATTTCACGTTACATGTAATGAATCTAAAGCATGAGAGAGTTTAACTTTATGAATTAAATTACAATAGAAATAAATTTTTTTCCACAATATTCTAACTTCTAATGTGCGGTACATTTTTAAATAAGAGTATTATTTTACATGCGTTTAGTCTGCAGGATCTTTATTCAAAGTGATTTGCAAAGGAGACGGTTCAAGCAGATGCTACATTATAACACTGACATGATTCACATTTTAAAACTTTATTCAACGTTTATCGGTTATAATTTTTAGGCTTCAATAAATAAGTAAACATAACTAACTGTCATAGATGTGAGCTTAGATTAAGCTAACTTTGCTAACATTAGATTTCAACCCTTACTGAATCGCCTGCATTAAATCATAAACTCACCAAATGTATGTTTTTTTATTTCAATTTTAAAGCTGTTTTTTTAAACGTATAAATCTTCAAATCAGGAGAGTTCAGTAACGTAGTATAGTGTAGTGTGAACCCCTGATTATAAAGATCTTAATTATAAAGTAATAAACCCGCATTGAATTGAATACTGAGCAAAATAACTGTAATTATCTTTTCAGCCCCTGTTAATTCCACCTCAGTCTTACCGCGAGTCCAGATGAAGGGTCGATAAAGTCGGCCCAAAAACCCTCGGTGTGCAGCGCGTGGCAGATCTCCTTTGCCCCTTCAATGAACTGCACACATCACACACAGCATTTTATTAATCTTAACAAAGATCCAGCAAAAGCTTTGGAATGCGCGTCATATGAAAAGTTCACTTCAGTGGGTGTGAAATACCATGAGAGAACAATTCGCCCAGTGACGTTTGGGAATCATGTCCATTAGAGCCACAATTTCTTGCCTAAATTCAGCCTAGGCAAGTTTACCATTAATTGTTAAATGTTATTAATAAATTAAATACTGATTGCACCGTACTGAACATTTGTATTTGAATAGGGTTGTTTATGGAAGGACAAAAAGTATTTGACAGCCTTAGTGGGTTTTTTTCCCCTCCTCAATTCTATTTCGCGCACATGATGAATATGTTCAGATTGTACAGTTTAGAAAAATGTGTGAAACTTGCAACATCTATTCAAAGTGTTCGGCATCATTTTGTCCTGAGGGTGTGCAAACTTTTGCACTCCATTGTAAGGATTAGTACGAACACTGTAATGCGGATTCTGTATCGATGATCTTTGCATTTCCTAAACATTCAGGAAGCAAATACGTGTGTGTGTGTGTGTGTGTGTGTGTGTGTGCGTGACTCACATTAGCCAGCAGTTGCTCTCTTTCCTGGTCCACCTTCTCAGACCAGGCGGTCATGTCGTTCTCCGTTCTCTGCGTTACAGTGAGCACCATCATACCGCTGGACGGAGCTTCAGGAAACATCAGCGCAAAGTCTGTGTGGTTGAGGAAATGTCAAACGTCAAGACGAGCAACACACCGGACGCCTTAACATTTCTCCCTTATCCAATCACATTTTTATTATAGAATTTTTCATTCTGAATGAACTATAAAGATTTTAGTTTTTCGCCTCAGAGGTCCAGGAGAGGAGCAACATCTGGAAAAGCGTAGAAACGTGGTATTTTACAAAAATTGGATGAAATGAGTGCATCCTGAAACAACTCAATATTAAAAGATATTAAAAAAAATAAAAATTAAATCAATGCAATATTGAAAGAACTGGAAAAGTACTAGTACTATGGAACAAAAAGCAGAATTCCTTGAGGAAAGATTAAATTCCTGAACCCCATTGTAAAGAGAAATCGTGCTCCTTTACAGGTAGTGGTGTATGCTGCCATCTAGTGGTGACCTTTTTTCAGCAGCTCTGGACAGGACTGGATGGCACACTCCACTCTGGAGTGGTCGAAATACTGCTCCGCGCTGTCGACCTTGGGCGCTGACGGAGCCTCGGTGTCGTCCTGTGGATAAAACAGGAAAGCGTTTGTTTACCCGGACCGAGCACCGTGACAACATAAAAGTTGTTGGTAACTAGAGATGGATGGAGGGGGGGTTGGGGGATTTAAAATAAAATCGATTCAGTAATGTATCGTGATTCTTTTCTGTTAACATTCTAAAGGACTTTTTAAAAAATATATATATATTTTTTTACCTGGAACTCGTTGATAAACTGTGCCAGGACGAACTCGTGCCTCTCGCTGTTAGACGGCGCCGTCAGGACATCCGGGAGTCTCGTGTGCACAGGGCCAGGCTTCTGCTCTGCCGCGCCTTCGATCTGCCCGGCGAATCCCACGTTACCTGGCAGCTGGAAGCGTTTATCCTGAGGACTGAACGGTCCCATGTTCTCATCCGGCCACACCGTCCTCGGTCCTGGATCACAGAACAGGATCTGCGTTCACATGCTTCGATTCAAAACCTTGGGTTTCTCACAGATGCCTCTTTCTGACGGTTTAGGGAGTAAAACTCACAACCTTCTAAACAGAACTGAAACAGTAGCGCTCCTACTGGACCTGTGTGTTCTGTTCCAGTCAACACAACTGGGTCAAAGGAATTCCCAGCAAGAGGTTGATTAAGAACTTTAAGCAAAAAGTGTTAAATTAATAAAAACACTATATATATTAGTGATGTCACTGTGACTACACAGATCTGAAGCTTGTATCTATCAGAGAGGGGGCGTGTCCAAATGAAGTCTTGCTTCGGGGGGGCGTGCATCGGTTCCCTGAGAGTCACATGACCAACAACACACGAAGCCTCGGGTTTGTCGGAATCACGTGACTGAATCTTTATATTGGAGATTTTTGTTCTTAAATTCATAAATCAAGACCCAGGAAAACTTTTATTTTGTAATCCGCAATGAACTTTACATTTACTTCTTATACAATATATATGAAGAAGGAAAATGCACACAAAATCTTTTGGTTTATATTCATGACCTCGATTTATCTCATACACTCTAGTCCTGTTGTATCCGGGTTGTTTTTTAATCTCTCTCTATTTTCTTTCCTTCTTCTATTCTGGATTAAATCCTTAACACTAACTGGCGGATTTATATGATCTGTTAAAATATTCCAAACAGTCAGTGGCTTGTTAGTTGTAGTCATGTTCATGTTTATAATTAAAAAGAAAGAAAAAGACTTTGCTGTTTGTTCTTCACATTTCTTTTCTATTCTACATCTTCAGTTAATTTTCAAAGATTCAGAAATGGTAATTATGTGCATAAACATTTCCTTAGATTCGTCCACTAGATGGCAGTACAACAAGCCCTTGAGTGAAGCTTCATGAAATGAACTTTTTGATGAAAACTACTTGCTGGGAGAAGCCCCGACACCTACATGGGGCTTCACGTTACCATCACTACTATAGATGTCATGGATTCATTTATTCCACTATTAGCTCAATTTAAAACGAGTGCACATGCAGCTAGGGTTCAATGCCCTTAACTTTAGCTCTCAGCTCGATCAAGGTCTCTTATGGTTTGATATTTCTAAAATTTTTACAAAATTACATTCGCAAGATTCAAAGAGATACAAAGAGATCTCAAAAGCAGAACACATTTTCATCCTACGTGAATCCGAACACACTTACCTGCATCTGGTGAGGTGATGTTAACTTGACAGTCGTCCGATAAACACCTGGTCCCTGCTATGCGCCGAACAAGAACGTGAAGCCCTGGCAGGTATGTAACCACCCTGGCTCTGCTACAGAGCGCCTGGTGAATAGAAAAAAGGACAAATATTATAATGAACTTATCAGACATTTTTCGATATTTTTTTGTTTTTAATAAGACAGAGGTGTAAGCTGATTTCAGCTGAGCGTCACGTGAGGGTGGTTTGTACTTTGAAGAGATTAAGCAGCTGCAGTGGACGAGTAAACATTATCCAGAATTATAGCACGTCTGATCGTACTGCATTTAGGGTGGCATGTCACAGTTTTAGAGTTCCAAAGTGGTGCTTTTCATGTTCGTTCAATAAATCTGGGATTTCTCCAAGTTATTCGCACTTTGCATGAATGTACACATCATCCATAACAATAAACCCATTAGCATAAAAAAAAAAAAAAACACCTAGATTTTGGGTTACCCTTGTGCCACCAGGGTGGCTCTGGCCTCTCATGGCTGCGGTGGTGTCTGGCACCAGGAGAGTGGCAGTGGGTCCTTTTGGATGCTGTGGGTGGTGGAGTTGTTTGTCTGGTGTATCCCATGGGTGCTCGATCGGATTGCGATCTGGAGAGTTTGGAGGTCGGGTCGGCAGTCCTGGGCTCTTTGTGTGTGGTGCACTTGGTGTTTTGATGCTTTTCTATCGTGTCCAGCATTGACATTCTTTCTTGGCGATTTTGGTCCCCATAGACATTAGATAGAGCCTCGGATACCCATGACCCTGTTACCTGCTTGCTCGTATATACAGGGTCATTAAAAAGGATCTGCCCCATTCTTGATTTTTTTTGTTTTGTTTTTGTTGCATATTTGTCGCACTTAAATGATTCAGGTCATTTCATTTTTCATATAGGGCCAAGTAGATTTAGATGATCAGTTTGTCCAAATGTTCAGATTTGGACATTTTTTCCCCCTAAACTGCATTTTGTATTTACTCAGATTATCTTAGTATGTAACATAAAAATTTGTTTGATGATCTGAATTGTTAAAGTGTGACAAATATGCAAATATAAGAAAAAAAAATCATTTTTTCATGGTGACGTAATTAATAATCAATGATTCGTTCGGTGGTTTCAGTTTTATGACTGATCAGTGTACATGTACAAAAGGTTTTCCCTTTTTCGATTTCCCGTGTCTCTGGGACCGGCTCTGTATCTACTGCAGGATAAAGCTCTCACTCAAGATGAACGAATTAAAGTACTGCACTTGTTTTGCAAAAATACAAAAGCAGACATTATGAGGAAAAAAAAGACGTGATGTTGAACTTGACTTGAACTTACGCTGGCCATCCTGTTGGGCTTCTCCTTTTTATATCCCACCTGTGGGTGAAAAGGCTCCATTATTAATAATGATTTGTTGGAACTCATTAAATCACAGAGGTAAATCTACAAGCTAGCAGTATTTACAATGAACATGAACATCACTTCTAACTGATCTGTGCTCACACTGCAAGCTGTCTGTCCTTTTATTTAATCTCAGCCTGCACAGTGGAGGATTCTGGGTAATATATAAGCTGCTCCACAGCTGCTACAAATAGTTAACAGTATTGCTTGCATTTATTAAGCTGCTACATTTACCAAAAAAATAAATAAATAAAAAAGCTGGCATTTAAAGAATAAACAAATCACTAAGCTAAGCTTGGTTGTAACAAACACTCAATGCTAACACACACGCATAAACAACTCCCTTTACAACATGATTATTACAGAATTCCTCGCGGATATAATATAATATCCGAGCTAAATATACGTAAATATACGAAAAAGTGTTTTATTCTCACCTGTATTGTTCCTGTGCAAGTTAAACTGTTATTTATTTTAAATAAAGATAACTGTTAGCGCCTCAAGGTTCTTGGGTCACCTTTTGATGACGTCACAACAGCGGTATGCAAGGGGACGTCTCTTCTTCGTCGTCTTCATCTACAATAGGCTGCGTTCCATTGCGAAGTTCACTTCACATGGTGCTCCCTACTCCCTGCTCTGTTTGCAGTGTATGTCGGTGAAGGGAACTTCCTTCGATAAAAACCACCATTCGGAACACCCTACGAAGTCACCAGCGCAAACGTCACTTCCTCTGTGCGTTACCGTGGTAACATAAAGCACCTCGGATACCTTTCGCTGCTGCTGTGGAAATTGAGACAGTTTACTTTGAGACAACCTGCGTGTGGAAATTTCACACTATGGACATTAAATATGGATTATTTATTGAAACAAAAACTGATACAATTATAAAACATACTGATTTTGATTAATAATAATCGATTAAATGATTTTACCGATCACTAGCCTATATAATACTAAAGATTTCTTGATTAAATTAAAATTTTAATTTTAGTGTCCTTTTAATATGATGTGGTCCTCTATAATAATGATGATGATAAATATATAAGAGCTCTATTTTTTTCTCACGCTCCAGCGAGACACAATGACTTATGGGAAATGTTTCATTCCCTTTTCCGGTGAAGTGGTGACCTGTTGTTCACTCGTTCCCTACACCGTTCGCAGTTCCCTTTGAACTCCCTCCCGTTTGGAATCACACTTAACATGGCTGAACACCCTGCGAAGTGCAGGCCGATTGGAACGCACCTTTAGATGCTTCAGGTTTTTGGCGGTTGGCCACCAGCTGGTAGGTGCATTGCCGCCACCTGCTGGACTGGAGTGTGGAACGGTAGCTTGACAAGAAAAAACAAACAAACCTTAAATTCTCTCAGTTGCATACAAATAGACCAAAAGTTTTGAGAATCACAGAAATATTAATTTTTACAAAGTCTGCTGCTTTAGTATTTTATTTTATTTTATTTTATTTTTTAGATATTTTTGTAAGATGTTATTATGGTATACTGAAGTATAATTACAAGCATTTCATGAGTTTCATTTCAAGGCTTATATTGACAATTACAAATTCAATTAAAATTCAGATTTTATTTGTCACATACACAGTCATACACAGTACGATATGCAGTGAAATGCTTAGACGACTGCCCGTAACCTTAAAATAAAAGACTATTAATAGGAAATAAATATTAAAAAGAAAATAGAAGGTAAATTTAACTAAGATGAATAAAATAACTGTACAGTACAAAATATATAGATTTTTTTTAAATATAGAAAAATAAGAAAACAGCTGTACAATATAGAAATATTGAATTTGTGGAATTTTTGTGTAGGAATGAAGTTTAATAAAAAATAGAAATGTCCAGGGGGTGTGCAAATGTGCCTGAAAGTGACATATTGAAAGTGACTTATGTAAAAGTAAATAACTAATGTTAGGTTACATTAAAAAACTACATTAGGTTTATGGAAAGAGTCATTGCATAAACCTTTCATAAATGACATAAATGACATTGTAATTCCCAGAAGGTTTTTAAAGGTTACATAAACAAGTAATAATAAGAGAAGACTTATAAAAGCCACCATAAGCAACCAGAGCAGTTTCAACACAGCATAGATTGGTAGCACTGTGGCCTCGCATCTCCAGGGTCCGGGTCCAATTCTCGCCTCCGGTTTATGTCCATGGAGTTTGCCTGTTTTCTTGTTAGATTAGGCTAATTTGCATTCCCAAATTGCCCATAGTCGTGTGAATGTGCGCGTGAACGTTGACCGGAGGTCCTACCACTGTTGTGAAAATGGGAATAAATACACTGGTCCCCATTATTAGGTCACATTCCACGTATTCTGATGCTGACCCGTTTCCAAATGTCATATGGCAGGTAGTCTGCTTCCACATTTTGTAGAGTAACAACCTGAACCCTGGATTATGTCATTAACCTACACGTCATAACTCATTAGACTGGAATTATTTACGAAGATAAACGTGATTCCACAATTATTCACCAGTTGCTGTGAAGCAAGAAAATAAAGTATTTTGAAAAGGGACACATTGTGGTAGCAGCACCGTGTCTGTCTCTAACGGAGGTGCACCCTTTTTCCCAAACAAGGACAACAAATCCATTTTCATTTACAACATTAATAGTTTGTTCATCTTGGATTACTTTTAGTCATTTTTAGACCTTCAGATGAGTCTCCAGTGTGTGTGTGTATGTGTGTGTGTGTGTGTGTGTGTGTGTGTGTGTGTGAAGAGAAACATAAACACTGAGGAAAAATGCACTCCTTGGTTTTGGCCTTTTTTTAATTTTTGTATTGAATGAGGTATAAACAAGCCATTCATATTTCCCTCCTAATGTGACATCATAGAGGATGATCCCTTCTCTCTGCAGTAGAAACTCGTTAACATACTGGAAGAGGAGTAAAACAGAAGGGGTTACAGGTATGAAAAATGCCTTATATGAGGACTATTCAGCTGGTGAATAAACACGTTGGGGGAGCTCTGAGACCTACTGTAGGTTAACTTATTAAATCAATAGTAAAATATGGGACTTCTAAGTGATTCAAACATACAGTATATTAAACCATTTGCTTATTGGTTTGTTCATTTGTTTTGTCTTTGTTTCATTTGTTAGTTTTTGGATCAGTTTATTTGGGTTTGGTGTGGTTTCCCATTTGATGAGTTTTTATTTGAATAATTTAGGTTTTTGTTTCGTTTTATTTCACTCGTCTGGATTTGGCTTGTTTTTGGTTTACCCACTCATTCTCTATACCGATAATCCTGTACAGGGTTGTGGGAGGCACGGAGCCTGTCCCACTTCTGGGACAGCCTGGATTCTGGGTACTAGGCATGAGCAGTGTACACACACACAGGTCATAAGCACGCACACACACTCACCGTTGGCTATTTGTTAACACCAATTTACCTCCACTTTGGATTTGGGAGGAAACCGGAGCATCCAGAGGAAACCCACCAAGCACGGGGAGAATACAGGAGTCCACAACCATCTCCTTTGTCTTGGCCATGTTCAGGACAAGGTGGTTTCTCTTACTCCAATCCACAAAATTGTCCACTAAGCCTCTGGGCTCTGCTCCCTCACCACCATTAACACACCCCACAACTAAAAAGTCATCTGAGAACTTCTACAGATGCCAGAATTTAGAGTTGTACTGGACGTTTGAAGTGTATAATGTGAAAAGGAAAGGTGAGAGTACTGTCCCATGAGGTACTCCAGTCCTGCTGACCACTTGTTCAGACATCCCGCAGACTCGCAAACTGTGGTCTATCTGTCAGATAGTCAATAATCTTGGAGGTTGTGAAGGTGATGACCTGGAGCTTCTCTTGCAGCAGTGCAGGTTGGATTGCATTAAAGGAACTGGAGAAATAAAATAACATAATTCTCGCAGTGATGCCTACTTTATCTAGGTGAGAAAGAGCTCGCTGAAGAAGATAACTGATGGCATCGTCCGCACCAACCTGAGAGTTGTAGGCAAACTGCAATGGGTCTAGAAAGGTGCTAATCTGAGGTCGTACATGAGCTAACATCTCAGACCTCTCCTCATCCTCTGATGGATGGAGATGACTTCTTAAGGACTGGAACAAGGCAGTGTGTCTTACAGACAGTATATTACTTTGTATAACATACATGCAGCATACATGTTCTTTATCTTTAAGTGGTTAAAGTGTTGTTTGGACTACTGATTGGAAGTTCTCAGGTTCAAACCCTAGCACCTCCAAGTTGCCACTGTTGGGCCCTTGAACAAGGCCCTTAATTCCTCAGATGTATAATGAGATAAAAATATCACTCTGGAATATGTAAATGTCTGAAGTGTGTTATTCCAATTAGATCACAACAATAATTTTCATGGAATTTCTCAGAACCAAGATTGTTCCTCATAGCAGCTATAAACAGCTGTTCTGTGTCCAGTCTCAATTTTCTCCATATCTTGAAATTGATAAAAGACAAAATGCAGCTTGTTATGTGACTAGGAAACTGGTAAGTTCTAATCATTTTAGATTAGAGTGAGAATGAACAGAACGGGAAACTGACCATAGAACATAAATCATATAAAAGTCTAAGACCAGTGTGCCAACTTACCCACACTTACCACTAGATGGCAGAAGAACAAAAAACAAGTCTGAAAACAGGCTATTAATTAATTTTTTTTGTTAGATGTATAAAGTTTTGACTCAGTTTTTGTGAGAAGTGGTGTAATCCTTAAATGAACAGCTTTTTTTTTTTTTTTTAATCAGTTAAAAAATGTTTTAGTAGATGATAAACATTTCATCATAGTGGACACTGACTAGATATTTTATTCCATTATTAGATTTAATTTTATTTATTAATATATATATTCCAAAATGTCTTACTGAACTACTGACTCTTTTTTAAAACATTTTCTTCACCATCTTTTATAGAATACCGATGACCTTCAGCTAACCTTCAAAGCAGGACTCTTTAACTGTAAGCGGCTTGTCACTTGACATTGGCGGTTGCTGGTCACGCTTTTATGAACTGATTCGTGCTGTCAGGAAGAGAGATTTCCTCAGCAGGGGTCATGGTCATTATACGCTGAGGTCATGCTGGGGGTCACTGAACTCCATCACACAGGTCCTGACTGAAAGCCTCTGCTCTGGATGAATTAGTGTTCAGCTTGACTAAAATATAAATGTATTTTCCTTTGCAGAACCGCTGATATACTGAGAATGTAGAGTATTAAATGAAGTATGGTGCAACGAATGAACCGCATTTATACAGCACAATAATGGAAATATTGTTACACTATATTTCAGAAATATGACTTAATTCTGGGTTCAGACCACAGTGAATGCTGAATGGATTTAAGCAGTATTACATGACCGGGAATACTGTTTTTACAGGTGAAAGTAGTTTTAAATTCCTACCGGTACTGTGTAGCCAAAAGGTGAGGGGAATAAACCATGGAGGTGGTGGACAGTCCTGAAAAACTTACAGTACCTAAAGATTTACTTTCCACTTATTCCAATTCAAAACATCAGCTAACTAACGCTTCCAGGGTTGAATCCCAAATAGCAAAAAATGGAAAGTTAGTGCACTACGTAGGGTGTACAATTACTTATACCACACACCATGTATTGCACTTCATCAGGGGGTTAATGAATACCTGTAAAGCGGAGTGATGCATCTAGTTAAATGTCCCAGTGCTGTTATGCTCTATATCAGCACTCATGGAATGCCGGTTGTCCAATGAAATTGCTCCACTGGAACTAATTGTTGTATAATATAACATTATGCTTAATGGAAAAAAAACACTATTATTAAAAAAAAAAAACATTTATTAAAGAAGAGGATCTCCTGGTGCCCCACAAGGCTCAGTTCTAGGTCCTCTTTTCTTTCCCCTTTATAGCCATTACCTGATACCTGCTTCTCAAAAACACAAGGTATCCCATCACCAAGAACTTAGCTTTGAATTGATATATATTCGAGGAATTGCACTCAAGCACCTTAGTTTAGAAAATCTCTTTATCATGCCTTTAAAACAAGCACAAACCATCCCTGCTTGAGAAGGTCACGAGTTCCATGATTGATTATTGTTCTCTTGTTCCTTATTTGTTCTTGCAGCCACCATGTAAAAATCATTACAGTCCACACACTTCAGTAGCCTATTTTACCTTTCACATAGATGTGTTTAATAATGAACCTAAAGATGCTACTACTCAATCAGGTTTATTTATTTATTTATTTATTTATTTATCTTTGACTTTTTCTATCTTGAAACCAGTTTTGCTGTTAGAAAAAAGCATCAGGTTTGTCTCTGTTGATTAATTAGTTTAATATTATAATGAATGATATGAGAGGAATTTTAATTTAAGCTTTTCTATTTTGAAATGGACATTTAAATCCTTTAACGTACTATACAGGAAAGGACAACGTTGCTACAGTAATTCAGATTTAATTGATTTAATTTTCCTTGGAATGCTTCCTAAAACAGAATTTTTTTTTTTTTTTTTTTTTTTTACACATGTATGATATGTTTACAAGTAAAATCAGGATTTTCTGTTCGGATTTGCCATTTTTCGGTCAGTATTGCATAAAATATGTGATGCATCATGGGTTTTCTTTGTCCGTGACATTTATGGATATTAAATCTGATAAGGTGTCAGGTTGAGACCGGAGGTTTGATGCTCAGATGAAAAAAAAAAAAAAAAAAAAGGATTCAAATGATGTGCAATTAAATTACTATCTGCTCACATACATATTAAAGCTCGTGATGTTTTTTTTCCTGAGTTATCTAGGGCCTTCAATCTTGACGAGAAAATTACATGCATGGCAAGGTTTGGGCATATGGAAGGTAAAATCTCACAGGAACACATACATTAGCATGTTAATTGCCATAATTCTGGTCTTCTGTTAAAGACCATCACGATTATGTACAGTACCATGTGTCATGTCAAGTATAGGAAGTACCGCATTAATACACGCCATAAGGGCTGTGATGTGACGATTACCTGATTCTTTCCGTACAACAAAAGCCTTTTGTATCCTTTCTTTGAATGATCGCTTTTATAACGCATGATGATAAAATCTTGGACGAATCGTAGGTGATAATGAAATGATTTGATGTAAAGGTTGTCTGCTATTTCAAGTATTGAAAGCAATTAGCTAAAGATTGGCCAAACGGCTTTGGATGCTGGCTGATAAAATCTATACTTCAACATTCATCAGATCCATTTTAAAAACTGTATTATGTGAGTCTCGGTTGAGAGATTGCTAAATCAATATTCCTGGCCAGGGTTTAACTCCTGCCTTGATGAGCTCATTATGGTGGGAACCAGAATCATATTATAGTGTTGACCTCCAAAACATGTCTGAAATTAACCTGGCAAATTAGCTCACTTCACCTTGGGGAATAGACGGGGTTTAAAAAAAAAAAAAAAAGAAAGAAAGAAAGAAAGAAAGAAAGAAAAATACACCTGAACAATAAAATCCATTTCCATATTTAGGTAGGTAGCAATTAAACTATACCTCTGGGTATAAACAAACCTCGCCACCATCCATTTTTTATGGTTCTAAATGGCTATGAAACCTGCTGTCTGAGAGGAATTTCCCATGCGGGTGTGTGTGTATATGTGTGTGTGTGTGTGTGTGTGTGCAGGTTCCAGTCCAAAACACAATCAGGTGCTTGTCATACAACTCCCTGCATCTTGCTTTAGGAATCTTGCTGATAATATTACAAGAAGAATAGGGAGTAGGGAAAGTTCCAACCAGATGTTGCTGTCTGTTTAATCTACAAACCATTTGTCTTCCTTTTTTTTTTTGTGCTTTTTTCTCGGAGACGGCATGCGCAGACGATCACCGGCATCTTTCAAAGTTTTTCGCCTAATTCAGCAGGCGTTTCATTCTAATATACAAACCACCGTGTAACTAGGTAGGTATGGAAATCCATGTTTGCTTCTAGAAATTAAATTGTCAAACATTGTTGCACAGCATATAGCATAACTATAAATCATTTGGTCTTGAAATTATAGCAACACAACGATCTTGGGTATCTTCCCAGGTTTGTGGTATCTAGGCATCTAGGTTCATTTATGAACGCTCACACAACATAACAGAGGTTAACAATGTAAGTCAGTGACCTCGCCATTTATTATCACAGAGCATGTCAGGTTGTCAAACGGCTTCCATTACGGGTCAATGGTGATTTAGACTAATGCAAGACCCAAATCCATTCAACAGACAGTGGAATACATTTACTAGGAAGTTGCAGAGACTTTCACCAGACCCCATCAAGGTCCTTAGAGAGATTCGGACCATTCCAAGTCTCCCCGAGGCACTGAATTCCATTACGAAGGCATCGTTCGTCAAGCCAATCAAGCGCCCGTGGGCAAATCGTCCCACACGGACCGAGCCATCGCCGAAGGGACACTCGGCAACAAAGGATCACGATTCAACACAGTAGCATTGCACTTACTCTAATGAGCTGTAATGGGAATTGCTTACACTACCTTAAGGTTGTTCAGTTACTCACATTTTTTTTTGGAGGCACTCTGTCAGCCATTTGTCTGCCATCTTCCTTAAGGGGCGAATCCGTCGAAGATGTCTTACATTGTGGATTTTTTAGCATTAGCAGGCGCTTTTTAATATGGAAGATGTGGTGATGAAATGAGTTGGTGTACAGTTATAGTTTTAATCATTCATGTTAAAAAAAATGTAAATAAATGAAACATACAAGGTGGAATCTGAAGTCATATTTGCCTTGTTTGGCCTTTTCCAGACCTACTTGTATAAAGGGTCATTCACTAGAAAATCAACAGTTTGTGCAGACCAAGCTAGTCCTAAACTGGGTCACATTTTTATTTAGAATTTTTATTATAGCAGAAGTATAAAAGGACATTTTAAAAGAACGGTCCACGTTGTCTTATCGCTTTCCTGAGTACGATCCCATTCACAAAGACTACGAATAAAACCCTGCAAATGCTCCTTTCACTGATGAATTTCTTACACATTTCCACCTTAACACAAATCAATTTTTCTTTTTAATCTACAAGCAGCAATGACGAAGCAAGCTGCCAAGCTCGACCAGCATGAAGTTCAGCATGAGGTGAAGATTTCAGCGTCCCCTGATCTCCAAGCTGTTAAAGCACCATTCGCATGTTTGATCTGGCTTCACTCGGCGACTCCTTGAAAACTGGATTAAACACAATGTGTTTTTGTAAGATATGACTTCCCATTAAAATGTAAAGACTGCATTTGCAACGTGGCAGGATTTCAGGCTCTGAAGTCGGAATAAATAGTTCATCCAAATCTATTGAGGATAAAAAAAAAAGCAAGAGGATGTGGTAGACTATTTGATTTGCAAAGAAGGAAAATTATTATTAATGTTTAGAAATAAATTGGATTTTTGAATTCAAGCCTTGCCTGCTGCGTGCCAGACATTCCGTCTGTTTGTGCAATTTGTAAAGGAGTCTTATGGAAATCAAAGAAATGATAAAGCATTTAATGAAGTTTCAGTTTGCTATGTGAAAACTCGCTTCCCACTGTGATGGCTCGATACACAAAAGTTCACTGGTGTCATAGCACAGTAGTTTTTTTGTAGTACAGTACGGAACAGTATGTTATAAGAATTCCTGTGGTTTTAATCTAATGACTGATGTAATTAGTGACATCATACAGTTTATAACACTTCCTAATACACAATGGGCAGCAGTGTTCATCAGAATTCATCAGTGGTCTGCTCAGTTTCTCTTTCTTTATTGCAGAGGTTCTTCATGTAATTCTTACATAATTGACCATGGAGTGGAGACTTCCACACATACAACACAGCAGCTTTTGTTCCCAAGTGGTCTAATAGGAAGCGCTGGACTGAAAGAGAATGAAAATTGTTGCTGGGGTGAATAGCTAGAGTTAGCAGAACTGAGCTCTAGACTAAACTTTTTGAAGCCTGGGACTACAGGGGTGGCCAAAAGTGTAATAAGCCAATTTTATGTGTTTGGGTGTAAAAACATCATGAAAATCAAGTGATCATAGTGGTTCTGTATGTATTAGATAAATGCAACCTGAGACAAGCAACAACATATAACGTTTTTTTCACCAAGCCATTATTTATTTAACAAAAATGAAGCCAAAAAAAAAAAAAAAACATGTGGTCAATGCTAAGTACCCCCATGATTCAATAGCTTGTAGATCCACCTTCATCAGCAATAACCTGAAGGACTCATTTCCTGTATGACTTTATTCAATTCAATTCAATTTTATTATGTATAGCGCTTTTAAGTATTGACATTGTCACATAGCAGCTTTACACAATCAAAAGAAATTATTGAAGTTTGTATGAAATGTGAATGTGTATGAATCAAAAGATTGTCCCTGATCAGCAAGCCGAGGATAATGGCGACAGTGGCAAGGAAAAACTCCCTGAGATGGCAATAGGAAAAAACCTTGAGAGGAACCAGACTCAACAGGGAACCCATCCTCATTTGGGTGACAATGAATGGCAGGGATTGATCTGCAGTCATACTGTATCAGTCTCTCAAATTGTTTTGGTCCATTCTTCTTTATGAAATTGCTTCAGTTCTTTGAGGTTTTAGGACATTCACTTATGCACAGTTCTCTTTAGGCCACACCACAGCATTTCAGTTTGGTTGAGGTCTGGACTTTGGTTAGGCCATTCCAAAATCTTGATTTCTTTATTTTTTAGCCATTCTGATGTAAATTTACAGGTGTGCTTCAGATCATTGGTCAGTTGCATGACCTAATTTAGAAGTTTTAGCTGTGAGACAGATGGCCTCACATTTGCCTCTAGAATACACGCTTTACAGAATAGATCAAGGTTGCCTCAATGGCCGCTAGGTCCTGTTCCTGCAAAACAAGCCCAAATCCTCACCCCTTCACCGCCATACTTGACAGTTACTGTAATATGAGATGTTTCTGCTGAAATGCGATTTGGTATTTGCTAAACATGGCCCTGGGCATTAAGGCCAAACAGCTCCACTTTGGTCTCATCTGTCCATAGGGCATTGTTCCAGAAACCTTGTGGTTTGTGGCTTGCAGTTTTGTGCTTCCATCTTATTTTTAGACAGAAGAGGTTTATCCTGCCGACCCTTCCAAACAAACTGTACTTAATCAGTCTTCTTCTAATTGTGCTGTCTAATAAATGCTGTCATTAACATTCTCAGTGAGGCCTATATAGGGTCTGAGATATAACTCTTGGGTTTTTTTTGTATTTCTCTAAACATTGCACGGTTTGACCTTGGGTTGAATGTGCTGGGACGTCCACTCCTGGGAAGACTGCCAACTGTCTTGAATGCTTTCCACTTGTACATGATCTTCAGGAAGCAATCAAGCAAGCGTGGATTGAGCGAGTGACACCAGAGTACTGCAGACATCTTTTTGACTCTATGCCAGCTGGATCCAGCAGGTTTTGAAGAGAATAAAGGACTTCATATTAAATTTAATTGCATCAAAGAAATTATTCTTATTATCTTGATTTTTTTAAAATTGGAGAATGTCATTGAAAAATTTTCATTATTGATGTCCGGTCTTCAGATTCTCAATTAAAACTGTAGAATTACTCAAAAAAGATTAGTGTCATACCATGAACCAAAAATTTTGTAATGCTTTAGTGTCGGGATGTCCCAGTAGGTGCATAAACACGCTCCAGATGATCCAAACTCCTTACTAAAAAAAAAAACAAAAAAAAAACAGTTTAATCATCACCGCTATCTTATCCACACTACCTTGGCTCCCGCCGATGAGAAGACTTATTATCTATAATCTACTGGACCTCACTAAGTGTAGATTTGGTTTATGATTATGATTGTACTATGATTGTACAGAGCAGTGTTAGATAGTTAACATCAATCATGTTCATTTTTCTGACCTAGTTAATGATTTAATTCTTTAATCTTTGCTGAAAACACATTTCTGAAATTAAGCACTTTGTCAGTCAGCTCTTCCCATTGGTAAGGGTGCAGATCTGCTGATTTACAGATATAGGGTTTTGGTGAATTGGGGCATTATGCTTATGATTAGAGGTGGAAGGTAACTAAGGACATTTACTATGTTACTTGTACTTAAGTACATATTTCACATATCTGCATTTTACATTCGTTGTTTTATTAGTGCATAAGTTTTACTCCTACTGCACTACATCCTACCACAAATAACTGAACTTTCTACTTCACTACATTTCTGCATGGCCTTGTGTTACATAATGATAACCAGTTACAAATAACCAGAATGGTGCATAGTATTTGAAGTGCTGGTGGTCACGCATAATTTCATGATTTGCCTTCCCTAATCATGTAGCAGGTGTTCGAAATCAGTAGTGGAGAAATTTGCAGATAGTGACAAAACAGCACATTTACAGAAAGAGAGAGAGAGAGACTGTGCTATAACTTTAAGGTTACTGTAAGCTAATACATGCTCAGCATTTTTATTAATTCATTCATCATCTATACAGCTAATCCTGTACAGGGTCGAAGGTGGCCTGGAGCTTACTCCACGAGACTTTGGGCACAAGGCGGAGTTCACCCTAGACAGGATGTACATCTACTGCAGGCCACAAAGACACACACTGCAGACAATTTTCTAATCTTCATGTCTGTGTATAGGAGGAAACCAGAGTACCTGGAGGAAGCACACGGAGAAAACGCAAACTCCGCGCACACAGACCCAAAGCGGGAATCGAACCCTCGACCCTGGAGGTGCAAAGCCACAGTGCTACACCAGCGTGCTGCCCAGTATTTATTATACTTGAGTAAATTTGAAAGCAAATATTTTTGTACTTTTGCTCAAGTAAAAAAATTAAATATAGGACTTTTACTTGTATTTTTACCTAGGGTACCCCTTTTTTACCCCAGTGCATGATTTGTGTACTTTGCCCACTTCTGCTTATGATATGCAGTGCATTGGGATTTTATGCCATTAACTAATAACGTCTTAAATAAAAAACTATTTTCTACTTAAAGACAAGTTAGCTAGTACACATGGAACCTAATTAATCCATACATTATACAATGTTGCTTACTGGAGCTACTCTAATACTTTATTAATGCTCGTACATGCATACATTATTTATCAGGGTAGATGTGGTGTTCAAAGCTTATTGTAAACAGACTGGGCTAGATACTGTACAGTATGTACATGACAAATTAATGTAGATGAAATAATACACTTCTTCTAATGTTGGGTCACCTGCTCTCCTCCTACTTTACTATTTTATGTATACTATATACCACAGTCATAGCGAACAACACTAAGTAATTAATCATTTAATGAATGCTTCCTCCTCAGACTAAATATCTGGATCCTGTTTGCCTAACCAAGAGGACAGCCAGCTGTGTGTTTCTGTAAAAGCTAAATAAATAGTTTAATCAGCATCGTGTGAAGTTGTGATGAACAACATCCCCCCCCTCTGTGGTATCTGAAGGGAGGATTCCTCCCTGACTGTGGAAATCCTCTGAAGGGAAGTAAATATCGTCGGTGAACTCTGCACTCTTCCTCTGGAAAGGGCGGAGGAGGATGTCACTTTTAGGATGTCCCATGCCGGAGGAAGAGTGTTCTTGTTTAAAGTTTTGGGAATAGAGCTTAAGGTGTAGTATTATGATAGGGTCAATTATGATTTCTATTTTGATATGCCCTGGTGAACTGAATATGCTGTATTAAAGTATTAAATTAAAAACAGCCATTTTGTAAGTCAATGTACAAATATAAAACACTAGCGTTAGTGTTCGTCGTTGATGGGAAAAGAGTTAAATAGTTAAAAGGTTAAAGGCTAAAACTATGTTGATCAGCTTTAATGTAATCAGTGATTTTTTATTATTTCAGGTTGAAGCCCACATACATGTCTGTCTATCTTTCTGCCTAACTTACTAATACAAAGAAATAACATTGTTGAGGATCTTATACCTTGACAAAATCTGGATGGACATACTGTACATACAGACATAGATACAGACAGACAGAAATTTTTCCTCCAATGTATCAATGTATCAAAATCAGATATCATTGAAAAAGGGCGAGTTCTGACTAATGTTCAGACAAAACCTTTCTTTTATTTATATAGATGTTAAAAAAGATAAATAGTAAAGTTAAGTGAAATGGACACGTCTGTCTACAACTTTGTCAAAGAAGAATGTTTTTCATTTTGAATGGTTTCAGGAAGTTGATTCCTTAATTTAAA
>JAQMYG010000035.1:4918649-4933824 GCA_030014215.1 Clariallabes teugelsi
TATATAAAATGTATTAAGGGATACACCAAGCACCTGGAGAATTCTTCCTAATTCTTGGAATATAAAGCAAGCAAGGGCTATGAGAGAGTAAATTGCATGCTAGGCAGATAATTCAATTAAGTCAGATTTGCAATCGGTACCAAGTAATATACAGTAGGAATTCTTACAAGAAGCAGGCAAGAATCCCACATATTACAATAGGGCATATTACAATAAGTCTCAAAGCTTTTGTAGAGGTTTGTGGAAATTTCTCATCTAAGAATGTGATTCCCAAGTTTATATACAGTGTACTGTATATAATAGTATGCCAATTCACCCAGTTCACCCCTCCTCCAAATATGCTGTTTTAGTGTCTATGTAAATGAGCACCTGCTGAGCCACGCCTTTCCAGAGAGCAATGGAGCTGAGGAACAAACATGGGGATGGTATTTGCTTTTATAAGGCCACATTAAGGTAAAAATCTCATTGGTTTGTTTAAACCCAGGTCAATACAAAAAAGGGAAACGTCTAAAAATCACTAAAGTTAATTTTGCATAAACATATAGGTCCTCTGTATGTGGAGAGTCATACATAAGTCTTTGACCTCACTGATCCAGAAGAAATCACTCGATCAGTTATTTTTTTTGTTATCCCTTAATGCTAAATAAAATATTTAGCATTTGGAGCATAGTTTGCAAATTTATTGCACAGATTTATTTTGTTTCACGGCTAACACTGTTTACTTCTAAAAAAGGATTGCAGATGGATTGAAGATTGAAAATTCCATGTAAGAGCTTATGCCTTAAGTATGGAAAAGATGACTAACGCATTGCTTTTTTGAATTTCCAGTCAACTACTAAAAGTCATGTAATACCTTATACTAGAAATAGTGGAATTGTTGGCTAGATAATTGCTGCGTAAAATCATCTCATCGTATATATCTTGTATTCAGGGTCGCAGGGGGCCTGGATCCTATCCCAAGGAGACTTAGGGCAAGAGGTGTGGTACACCCTGGCCGGGGTGCTAATCCACCGCAGGGCACACACACATACACACACTCACACACTACAGGCAATTTGGGAACGCCAATTAGCATAATCTGCATGTCTTTTGACTGTGGGAGGAAACTGGAGTACCCAGAGGAAACCCACCAAGCACGGGAGAACATGCAAACTCCGAACCCAGAACCTGGAGATGCAAGGCCACAGTGCTAACCTAAAATATGCTTCTTAATTAGAGGTTTCATTACTGCTACTGTTTGGAACATGATCTGTTTAAAGACAAAAAAGAAAAGTCCACTAGAACTTAATTTAGCTGACCAAATTTAGCTGCTGTTAATTAAGAAACACTATTGGCAGATTTAAACAAGTGTGAAGTTCCTATTGTTCAGCATGAAAAAAAGCTGTATACTTGTTTTGTGAAGCATGAAATAGCTTGTTAATCATATCAATGTATAGATTTAGTAGCAAACACAGATCCTGCGATTTTATCTCGTGATAAAACAGCCAGAGGTGGAAAAAGGATGTGTCACATAGGCAGAAGCAGAAACAGATTATTTTCAGCTCTGAGCCAGACCCCCCCTGGAGCTGAGTCACGATCTGAGTGGCATGTGTCTACTGAAGCGTGGGAGCAGTACGTGATAATGGCGTGGGAGAAACTCATTTGGGCCATTGTGAAGGTTGCAAATGTATTCCATTAATCTACTAATATTATTGCATTGTTGGAAATTATAAACAGGGGCTGCCACGGTGCATAAAGTGTCATTTAAAGCACTAAAAGTATGTCCATATCAACAGTCATAAAAAAAATATCACAACGGTCAATGTTAATGCGTTAACCTGCAAAATGACATTAACTCAATATCACAAGTTTGGGGGAACATGTTTGTTAAATTGAGATTCTGGGGTCAGTTTTATGAACTAGAATGGAAAATGAGCTGTATTCGGAAAAAAAAAAAAAACGACTCTGCATGGGTTTTAGTAGCTATACCATATAATAAATATACACTCACTGGCTACTTTAGGTAGACCTGTTCATCTGCTTGTTAATGTAAATATCTAATCAGCCAATCACACAGCAGCCACTCAATGCATTTAGGCACGTAGACATGGTCAAGAACGATCTACTGAAGTTTAAACCGTGCATCAGAACAGGGAAGAAAGGTGATGTAAGTGATACTGAAAATGGCATGGTTGTTGGAGTATTTCCTGAAACTGCTGATCTACTGGGATTTGCCCACATAATCCTCTCTAGGCTTTACAGAGTATGGTCTAAAAAAGAGAAAATATCCAGCGAGCTGCAGTTCTCTGAGAAAAAATGTCTTGTTGATGCCAGAGTTCAGAGGAGAATGGACAAACTGATTTCAGCTGATAGAAAGGCACTTCTACCAGTGCCGTCAAATAGTCGCTCAAATAACATCTTATTACAGTTGAGGTATGCCAAAGAGCATCTCTGAACACATACGGTAACACGTGAAACCTTCCTGGGTGATGCTGTAGTCTCTCACAGCCGGAGGCCTGGAGAGAGCTGATTGGCCGAGTCCTCTCAGCGCGGCGAGACGGGAGGCACTTAGCGTTCTCACATTAATCACGGCCCTACAGTCAATCATGAGCATCTGCGAGCTCACGCAAGTGGAAGCAGCGGGTGGCGTTGTCCTCTGATTGTGTTACGCCGACCCCAACGGATCGTGATCGAGCAGTTCGAGCAAAAGATGCGGTCGGCTGGCGTCATGTGGTTCAGAGGAAACACATGATAGTCTTTGGCCCTCCCTGACTGACTGGTAGTAGTAGCTTTAATGTGGGCGCCCCCTAGTGATGGGGAGGAATTGAATACGACTGAGGGTACAATTCGCATGGGCTCACCAAAATTGGCAAATAGAAGAATGGAAAAATGTTGCCTGGCCTCATGAGTCTTGATTTCTGCTGCGACATTTAGATGGTAGTGTCAGA
Organism: Clariallabes teugelsi; assembly: GCA_030014215.1. Lineage (NCBI taxonomy): Eukaryota > Metazoa > Chordata > Actinopteri > Siluriformes > Clariidae > Clariallabes > Clariallabes teugelsi. Next base: position 4,921,577 of record JAQMYG010000035.1, read on the forward strand.
ATCGGGCTTAAATGTGGATCCATCCTGCCTCGAATCAAGGGTTCAGGCTGCTGGTGGTGGTATAATGGTGTGGGGGAGATTTTCTTGGCACACTTTGGGCCACTTATTGTACCAATTAAGCATCGTTTAAATTCCACAGCCTACCTGGGTAGTGTTGCCGACCCTGTCCGTCCCTTTCTGCCAACATAATGTGCCATGTCACAAAGCTAAAATCATCTCAAACTGGTTTCTTGAAAATGACAGTGAGTTCACTATACTCAAATGTCCTCCACAGTCACCAGATCGCAGTCCAAAAGATCACCTGTGAAGACGATCACCTCGAAGATTCACATCATGGATGTGCAGCCGACAAATGCATCTGTAAAAGATGTAAGGGATGTTTCCATCACCTTGTTGAATCTATGCCATGAAGAATTAAGGCAGTTCTGACTGAAAAAACAAAACAAAAAACAAAAAAAAACGGTTTAACCTGGTACCAGCAATGTGTACCTAATGAAGTGGCCAGGGACTGTATGTGATTTGTGATTTGAATTAATTAAATAAATCCACTGCACTGTTTCTTAGGCAACAGCACCACAGCACCACTGGGTTCATATTTTCCTTTCCTGCAGACTGGCAACAAATCGAAGTAACAGGTCTTATGTTTTATTATTGAAAATATTTCACCCCACATCCAAGAGCTTTCATCAGCTCTACTGGTGGAAAAACTTTAAATCTCCAGTATTTAATCACTGTTTAAGTCACTACTTGTACTGTAATGTCATGCAACTACCATGTCATTGGGGTCTAGAAGTGTGAATGACAAGACAGTGCTGAGCTAAACTTGGCTTTTACTCCTGAGACATTCATCATAAACTGTAAAAGACAAATTCTCCTAAAAAAAAGCATTAATATGCTGATGGGATTTTGTTCAAAAGGAATAAAAATCAGCACCGTGGCCTTTGCACTCCTGTGTTGAGGGTTCGCATCCCGTCTTTGGGTCTGTGCATGGAGTTTGCATGTTCTCCTGGTGGGTTTCCTCCAGGGATTCTGGTTTCCTCCAACAATCCAAAGACATACAAAGTACAGCATTTCCAAATTTCCTGTAGTGTGTGAGAGTGTGTGCGCTTGTGCCCTGCAATAAACTGGCACCCTGTCCAAGGTGCCCCAAGACCCCTGGCATACAGTAGACTCCAGCAAGGTAACAGTTTATTAGAGCATGCATGTCTTCTCAGAAATTCCATCTTGGTCCAATGGAACCAAGATGAAATGTAGAGCATTCATGTCACAAATAACATTATATAGAGTCCTAGTGAAACCCTATAGAACATGTTTTTCAAGGATGGTTTCCTCCCAACTTCTAAAAAAAACATGCCGGTTGATGTAATGGCTAAAATAAATTGTCTTGAGCTGTGACACACACCATCCAGTTCACTCTCTACTCACGTACAAATGCACAAAACAACCTCAAATGGCTCAGACCGGACAGTACAATCACACACCAAGCATGTTTCTGTAACAGCTTTTTTTTCCAGCCATAGTAAGACTGATGGCAAAAGAAACAAAGGAACAAAAGCCCAGGTCTGCTTCACTCCTGTAGGTTTGTACAGTATCTCTGTGATATCGAGACCAGCTGCTGTAATCAGTGTACATGTACAGTATCTGGTATACTGTAAGATTGTGTTACTATGCTTTACCTATTTAATATCAAAGAACAAAGAAGTGCAGTATTAAAACTGTGACACCAAATTTGTGACTAAACCTCAAGACAAAGTGCACTTTGTAAATGTGAAGAAGTGCAAAAGTTCAATATCTGGGGATCATGTTTAAAAACATACCACAGCATACTAGATAATTGTTGTAGTCTAATAGCTTAAATCCTTTATTTATCTATTTATTATTGTATTATATGTTAACTCTACTTTATCTTTCTTTTTTTAATCACTGACAAAATTTTGTTCAATTAAATTTTATTTATTTAGCTCTTTTAACAATGGTCATTGTCTCGAAGCAGGTTCACAAAATGAAAAGAAAATTAATGGAAGTGTGTATAAAAAAAAAATAACACAATGCACTCATGCTGTTGGAAATGGCAAATAAAATCTCTTGAATCTTGAAATGTGTTTGAATGTGTGTGTTTGAATGTGCCCTGCTATGGACTGTCCCCCCCCCCCTCCCCCCATATACAACCATATAACCTGGATATTCTAAAGCTTTTGATTAGCCTTTGTATTCAGGAGACAAGAAGGTTAATGTTTGGTTAAGACAATTTGGTTAGATGTTAACCAAATGGCATGTCCCAAGTTTAAAAAGGTTGTATAAGGTCCTTAAATCCTGCTTGGATAGGTTCATAATGGAAAGTAATGTCATTCACTGGGTATTGGAACATTGCTGTAGTGCTCGGCAGTACCCAGAATGACAAGCAACTCCACCAAAGACCAAGGATAAAGTACGGCTCAGTCGGACAGGGAGAATTCAGCTGGTTAAAAAAAAAAGAGACTTTGCTCCAAAAACCGCATTTATGTGACATTTCTGGGTCACTACATTAAAAGAACACACCCAAAGCCTTAAGCCATTAGAACGAGTCGCCTAGAGATCACTACTGTCACTAAAAAAAACATGCACAATGATGCACATTGTTCTTCTTTGTGTTGCATTTTCTTTTTTTTTTGTCTAAATCTATCTTTATTTTTGGAGTTCGTTGCCTTCTGCATAATTCAAGTAAACAAATGTAGGTGGAAGCAAATAAAAAAAAACATCCTGACGCCAAGTGCCTGTTTTTGTCCACAGTGAAAGACAGGAAAGTAAACATGATGGCTAACAATCTAAACACTCAAACATTCAAAAACACTGCAGAAAGGACAACATGGAGATTAGATCATTATTTAGAGCTCGTTTAAACAAAAGTGCTTATAGTGCGCAGATCTTCATCTTGTAGAAATTCAATAGGAAAACACGATCCTGGAAACACTGCGTATGAGGTGGGGATACACCCTGCATGGGACACCAACTCATGCAGACAGGCACATCTATTTAAAATATAATATGCAAACAGCCTAAAAAAAAAAGGCTTTTGTATCACGTTAACGTTAAAGTTAGTGCAGCTGTATTATGAATAGTTCCCGGGCTAAATGCTGAAGCAATATTTAAACATCTCCTTTTATCTCACACACACAAAGAAGACTGATGATTTATTATGCTTCATGCAAACTACGAAGGGATTTGGCCAACACAGCATTCTGAACTGCACGCAATAATCCTCTTCAGCAAATCTGACATTCATGAATGCATCTGCAGAGTACGCTTAATGATTTGCTCACGATCAGAATAAAGCAGAAATCTCAACCTAATTATACACCTACGTGAGAGTTTTGGGTGGAGACTCGGATGGCGCCGACCAACATAGCATAAAATAAGTGAAATATATTTTGGAGGAACTGTGTTCATCTATCCAGTAGTGTTCCAAAGAAGGTAGTGTGTGTGTGGTCTCTCACCTCCATGGTCGGGGTTCGAGTCCCACCTCGGGGCTGTATGCGTGGAGTTTGCTTATGCTTGGGTGTTTTCCGTCCACAATCCATAGACATGCAGTTTAGGCTAATTGGTGTTCCCATATTACCTATAGTGTGTGAATGAGGATGTGAGTGCGTGTGTGTGCGTGTCCCGCAAGGGATTGACACCCTGTCCAGGGTGTACCCCGCCTCGTGCCCAGAGTCCCCTGGGATAGACTCCAGGCTTCCTGCGATCATGAACAGGATAAGCGGTATAGAGATAGTGAGTAGTTGGTGTGGTGTGTTGAGGTCCTTATTTATACAGTTTTTATACAGTTTTCCTTTAATTTGTGAACTGGCTAAGAATTTACTGCAGTAACCTCAGTGTACATTAATAATGATGATGATGATGATGATGATGATGGTTTCATATTTAACAGATTTAGAAGCACTTTACATGCACAGATAGTGGCTGCACTAATGCTAATGGCATTTATCTACTAACCTTTTGTGAGTATTACAAATTAGCTTTAAAACAGTGTACTTTATAGTGATCTAACAGAACGTGCTAAAAAAGGGAAAAATCACTTACATTTGCAAGAAAAACACATTGATTTTTTTTTCATACTATAGTTTACCTGGAAAACAGTGGACATCAAGTTGACATTGACTCCTCTTTAGATTGACTGGACAGTATCTACTTAAGGAATTTTTTTAATACAGCAGCATGAGCAGAGGGATACTGATTGAAATGTGGTGAACTCAAATCGCTCCCAAATTGCCCCTAATGTGTGAATGTTAACCAGAGGTCCGACCACAGTCATACAAAATGGGAATAAATACAATGGTCACTATTGGCCTCAACGGTCCCTAGTTGGTATACAGAGGTTCCTAGATGGATGGATGGATGGATGGATGGATGGTATTTAAATCATGTAGCTACCCCCTGTGGGTTCCTTCAGCAAGCACCTTTATCTCTCACTTGCATCATGCTTGGAAAACATGACACGCATAAGATACACGTGAAAGATCTGCACACATGGACTGCTTCTGGGTTAAATACCTCAGAGAGGTGTACCCCAAGTACAATCATTGGAACTATTTTTTTTTATTGCGCGTGTTGTTTTTTCTGGAGTAGGGGGCTGCTAGGCAAAAATAGCCTTCGCTTTGCTGCATGGCACACTCAGTTTATTTATTTATTTTTTTACTATTACAACAGTAAAAGTCTGGTCAAACAATTTATTATTTTCTGATTGGACAAGACAGGGGAATTCCATGAGAGGGGACATCCTGACACAATTTGACAAAATGTCCTGGTTTTGTGTTTTTGAATTTTGTGTTTCAGGAGGACTTTTATGTTCAAACTTGTCCCAGACTTCAGTTCCCATCATGCACTTCACCACAGCCATGTTGGTGCTCTTGTGTTCACCTGCACCGTGTTAACTTTGATTAGTCTGTTTTATTTATAGCCTATGTGGCAGCTCTTTAGTTGGCTGTTGTTGATATTCTGTTTACTTCACTATTGCTTGTGTTTGCTCCGTTTGATTTGCTGTCATTGTTTTCCAAGTTAGATCTTTTTGGTAATGTTACCTAGTTATTTTTGCCCTAGTTGTTGTTAGTGTTAGCATTAGCCACAGTTATAGTTTTCATGTTTGCACCTTGTGTTTGTTTGGTTTTATTGTTTTTCACCCCACTTAAGTAAATCTCCATTGTTGAGCAAATGAATTTTAAAACTGTAAATTAGCAAACAATCTTTCAATCAACTTCACAATGGCAACATTTGATGCTGTGCTCAGTATGAACACGTTTTCGTTGTGGACAAAGAAAAACCAATATTGCCAAAGAAATTCCAATATTGGAATACACGTTCATCTTGCCAGAATAATTACGAGTCTCACCTGTTTAGGGACATGAAGTATCTGCAAAACCCTTTAATTCAATGGCAAAGATCACCATTTGAAGACTTTTCATTGCAACATTAACTCTAAAGGGATCATATACATCACAAATAAAGCAAATAAAGCTGAAAGGCATCTCAAAGTCTGTCTTTATTTATTTGTTCATTAGTTTATTTAGTCCATGTCACCTCAGTCGTGATGACAGAAATGTAAACCTCTCCTGATGGTCAGAACTGGTTTTGACACTGTGAGCATGTCATTTTTGTCATTTCGTCTCCCTGTGGCTATTACCTTGTGTCCTTGGTGTAGCTTCCACCAAAGACACTATTCATTCACTCAATCATTCATCTTCTATACAGCTTGTCCTGTACAGGACTGCGTGGGCCTGGAGTCTATACCAGGAGACTAAGACACAAGGCGGGGTACAGCGTGCCAATCCATCGCAGGGCACACACACACACACACATTTGGATAATTTGTATCCTTCATGTCAAATTTCATGAAGGGTATCACAAATAGTCTGGAAAATTAATTTGTCGTGCTCCAGATTTACAGATAAAGCCAAATAAACCTTCTTTTTGCTTTTAACATTGAGCTCACAGATGGCTAAACAGAAATATTATAACACCGAACTAAAGACTAATCTCCAGACTGAGGCTCAGTGATCTGCTGTTGCTGCTTTCATGATGCTTGATTGGAAAGATATAAATCACTTAAAGTGAAAATCCATCATTACTGTAGCGAGGTGCCTGGCCTTTGTCCTGCATGGAACGCATGAGGAGGGCTTTATGTCCCTGAGGTAGGCTGGTGACCACTGACCTTTAACCTCAGCAGTATCAGAGGGCTGAAGTCGACATAAGGACCAGGCTGTTTTGTATAGTAACTGTGTTGGTGATAAAAAAAAAAAACATACAGGTACTAGAGTAATATAATTGAAAGAATACACGCATATGTACTGTACACACTCTGTTTATACATTTTTTTGCATAACGTTATGTAACATTATACAGAATTCCAATCGGTTTCTCTGTTCTGAGCAAGGTGAAATTGGAGACATGACATTTTTATTATTTTGCCACTTAATCCCTGGAACAGAGAATAAATTTTTTTCTTTTCTGGATGTGACTAAAAGCTTTTATGCAAATGTAACCATCAAGCTCCAGCTTTTTTAATGCAAACCCAAACCAGGTGAAAGTGTGTATAAGAGCTTGATGCATGCATTTGACTACACTTTTGTTTAGACCAAAGCCAGTAGTGTTTTAGGTCACGTGTGCACACACAATAACTCATTTGTGTACAGTATATACAGTAAGATACACTGTACATGGTGAGTGGAACACTGTTTAATCTGTTATTAAATATTAAAATATTGTTTTAAAATGATGTTTTTTTTTATTTATTTTTTTTTTTATCACAAAATGAATTTCCAGAAGCTGTCTACACAGAAGAAAATATTTAACCTTCCTTAGCACTTTTTTTCCACTTGGCAAAAGCAGATCAGACGTTGCCCTGGAAGGAAACAAATATTCTGTCAAGTGTTATTATTATTTTTTTCTTTCTAAACCTCAGCAGATAGATGTAGAGAAGCTGATAGATGATTTTGTTTTTCCTTGTTACTCTTGCTTCTGGCTTTAGTGATCTGAATCTACATTTAGATTCATGTAAAGCAGCTTTTTGACAACATCCACTGGTCAAATGGTTATATAAGTAAAGTTGAATTAAGTTGAAAAGCACAGGTGGCTTAAGGGCTTAAATATGTGTGTACATAATGCCCCGTCTCATAACTGGATGCAAACATCATCTGTATGAATTTGGTTATCCATGAGCTGCAAAGTTTACATCAGGGATTCAAATTGTTGATGGAGGGTCAGGGTACGGCTCTCTAGTTCTGCTTTGTACTCTCTCTCACACACACAAACACTTTATTTCATTGTAATGGCTGAATGAATGAATGAATGAATGAATGAATGAATATTCTATCTTTAGTAACTGCTTTATCTTAGTCAAGGTCACAGTGGCTCTGGAACACTTGGTTTGAGGCACCATGGATGGGAAGCCAATCCATCACACAGCAGCATGCACACACATTCACACCTAGGGCAATTACACTCTAGCATTACAACTTCTAACATGGTTTATGGAAGGTAAGAGGAAACACTCGCCCAGAGAACACTGAAGAAACCCATATGGACACAAGGAGCACATGTGACATACATTAGAGATGGAGGAAAATCCATTCAGTTATATATCTTGACTGTTTTCTGTATTAAATCCAAAATACAGTATATACAGTATATATTTATTATTATTATTATTATTATTATTATTAATTTTATATATGTTTGCATTTGAGGTGGTAACATGTTTCAATTTCCCTATATTCCTGCTCTAAATTGTTCACACAGCACATTATTTAAGTTTGTTTAGAATTGTAACAAAAAGTTTATTATCAAATGACATTTCATATTCATATTCATGACAATAAAATCACAATACGAATCGAATCAGCATGTAGGTATCGTGACAATACCGTATCAGGTGGTCCCTGGAGATTACCATCCCTAACATACATGAGGCACCATGGTTCTAACAATCACTTACTCACCATATACCAGACGTTTACTAATTTACAATTTGTCACCTGTCATATCAAATAGTTAGTTTTGCGTTATGGCCGATAGAGTGCAATAGATAAAATGTATCAGGTTGTCAATTTCAGGAAGAAAAAAAAATCCAGTTGTGATAGAAAAACATGCATCTTTAGCTATCTGCAAAAAATAAAAAAAAAATAAAATAAAATCTGCTATGCAGACAAAGTTATTTTAGAGATAGCACGAAAATCCTGGTGTTAAAATGAGGCTGAGGATTCATGCTTCCACACCTACAGTACATTACAAAGTCCTCATTTACATACCTAAACAATAGGATTTCAAATTTTTTTTTTATATTCCTGAGGCTTTCAAAAAACTTAGACTGGCCAGATCTCAGTAACTGGCCATGACACAGCAATAAACTTTACTATTGGGACACAATACCTGATTTGATGTGACAGGTCACATGTAGATGTTACGGCCGATCGTATCAATTAATATCCATAAACATGAAACTTTAGCAATACAATAGAACAGCCATTAATTAAGCCAGTTTCAGATTGGTTATTTTAATAATCAATTCAAAAATAATAAAATAAGTTTTATTTTAATAATCAATTAATCAGTTTCAGATTATTTTACTATTATGTCTGCTTATTATTAAAAGCAAAAGTGCAAATACTTGCCTGTTGTTTGGATTTGGAAGGAAACCAAATAAACTATACACAACTCATTATTAACTTAATGCATAAAATAAATAAATAAATAAATAAATAAATAAAGACGAAGCACAGATAACTGCTATTCTGAGATTTTTATGAAGAATAAATAAAAAGAAAATTCAGAAACAGTGCATGTCAGAGATTCTAGAGATTATTAATTGCTCCCTTGAACTGTTAATTCCCCGTATGGTTACACTAAAATGACCTAAAATTAAATTACCTAGAAGGATTTTTTTTTAAATTAATCAATGAATCTCTCTACATGCTTGTATCAACTTGTCAAACTAAACCATTCTCATTAATACTGCTATAAAAACAAGCTCTTAAAGAATTTCGAGAATGCCATTTTCCTCCTTAACCCTCAACATTTTATAGCCTCTTAATTTTTTAAAGGGCCATTAAAGCTTGTCCTCTTGAAACCTCAAAACATTTTGAATCATACTCTTGTTCTCAGTATAAAAAAAGAAGAAAAAAAAAAAGGCAGCTGTAGCTAGTAAACCGAAATGTCAACAATTCATAAGTATTCCGAACATTTTCCAGGCTATTTGGATACGGCTGTAATCTGTTCTGGCTGGAGTAATTTGGTCACATTCCTCTTTCTGGGCAGGTTCATTGGGAAGCGCGGGCATACATCAATTCTGAAGTCTCACCACAGATCTTCAATGTTCTTGAGATCATTTCAAACCACTCTGGTCCTGCTTTGAGTCAGTGTCTTCCTGGAAGACAAATGATCTTCCAAGTTTAAGCTTTATGGCGAGAAGGAGCGGGAATTTATCTCTATCGGTACTGTGCATCATTTATTTTCCCATCAATCTTACCCATATAACCAGTCCCTGCTGATGAAAGGTAACTCCATAGGAATTTTCCATGGATGGTGTTACTAAGCTGAAAATAATACTTTAGTGTCATCAGACCCCATGGTTCTCTGTCAGTTTGTGGGAGGCATTGTTTGTGACCTTTTTGTGACATCCCAGGATGAGAAAACCTTAGAAAGCCTTGCAACACTTGCATAGTTGCTTCTACATGATTGATGCATAGAGATCACTTTTAATCCTAGCCACTGATTTCAGCAACATTAGACTGAAGCAGTGTGGCTGTAGTTTTCCCCTCTTCTTCATGTTCAGTTGTTTTAAAATGATCTTGTATTCTTCTCCAGATCTCTGCTTCTCTACGCTTGGAGTTATAAATGCTCCTCAGTCTTAATTCTAATTTGGACCAAACTTACAGACCTCCTGAAGTGAAGTGCTTTATAAATTCCTTTTAATTCCCCCATTTCTTCATGTTATATTCAGTTATGCATTGCATTTATGTTAATGAAATGGGAATAAATATTTTACTGTGACAGGATGAGTAGTTTATGCAGCAACCTCGTTTCCCCTCTTGTCTATTCCAACCACTCAGCATTCAGCATCACCAGTATACGAATCACCGGCCTGAGCATTATTTTCACATGTACTGTATCTCACTGTTTCATGCCTTAGGTTAAATGCTTTTTATTCTTGAATGATTCGTAGATCACTGTGTGGCTTAACAAAAAACATTCCTTTGAAACTGCTCAGGTAGAAGAACTGGACTGAAAATGAAACAAAAATGAAAGCCAGTAACATTCTTCAGGAAACCTGGAGAGTTCTACATTAATAGTCCTCAAGACTACCTTAAAAATACAAGAAACTTTGATTCTTTGTAAGCATAATATAAAGGAAGCAGGGTGTCCCAAAACTTTTGCACAGTACTGAACATATTTACATGATTTTTCTTTTGATTTGACCTCATGTACAGTCCTTTTAAATATTTACTGGACTTACTTTACTACTGTATATTTGAAATGTCAGACAACTTATTTCTTTCAGTTATCATCAGGATCCAGTTGATGCTGATCATTGTTACAGTAGATTTTGAGTCTATCCCAGTAGCAGTGGGCTTAAAGCAGAAAGACATGTTCATGTACAACAATTAGTGATTTAGAGTAGGATGTGATCTGAAAACAGAGGGGGAAAAAGGTCAAAAGCCTCTTTTCCACCAAAATGAACCACATGGCAGTTAATTTCTGGTGCTAGTGCAGGTTCAGATCTGGATCGATAGCGACCCTCCTAAGAACTGACTTTGTTTTTCCATCAGCTAGAGAGTATCACTGTACACGTCTGTGTATGTCTCTACTTTTCTGGCAATGTTAGCAGCAATGTAAGCCATAATACTAGTGCTAGCGCCAATGCTAGTGGCAACGCTAAAGGCAAAAAATGCTAACAGTAAACGCAACTTGTGAGAAGTTATTCTGGCTTTATCATTACTAGAAAGCATTTAAGCTGCCCATTGGATAATGAGTCCATTCTTTAAAGATGGTTTTTCACAAACGTTTAGTTGGTCGTGATAATCCCACCTCCAGTCCCTGGCGTAAGCGGTTCTTTGGTGTGGACCAGCAAAGCGTTGGTGCCACCATCGAACTGTTTTATCTGTTTGAGGGTGCTTTTGCTGTCGGAAAACAAAGAACTGGTTTGAAATTGGGCACAGTTTCCAAAATAGCTCTACCACCACCTTGGTGGAAAAGGGGTAACAGCTCTGCAAAGACAGTGGAAGAGCTTAGGAACAAGGACTCATGAGGTGTGAGAGAGAGACAATAAACCCCAGCTCCTGGATTGCTTCATGGCCTACAAACCTGGCACGGTTGAACTACCCAGCCTACATACATAATTACTGTCATCTTCACATTCACCTATATTCAATAAAAATAGTACACATAAACGCTTTATTCTATATAATAATCAAATATGACTCAGTATCATTTAGCTTCCTTTAGATGACACCACTTTTTATACGCCTTTTTATTACACGTTTTGTTTTATGCCCATTTGATTAACTATAATGTAATGAATCTGAAGTCGCTGGATCATTTTTCATCTCACACCCGGCTCATTATCTGAAATGGCCTCAACGCCGTGTCTAATGAAAGAAAAGAAAGACTTGTTCAGCAAGTAACCTTCTGGGTTGTCCTGGACAGCACTGCGTTCCTGGATAATTTGACAGGTAGTCAATTGAGAACAGATAGTCTTTCCTATCATAGGGGTAAGAGTCAGTACCTATTTACTCAGATGGCTATGGAAGATCTCAGACAGGGTGTCTTTGCACCATAAATGAGTCAGGTGGCACAATTACCAATGATATGATCAATATTTTTATTCCTATGTGGCCAATCAATAACCTCTTTGCTTGCACTTTCCTATACCATGTCTCCTTTGTATCATATTTTTTTGAGCTTTGTGGTAGATATAATGATTGGTGCCCTTGAGCAACACATTGATCACTACTAATATCTTTGACCTCTGTGGATTTTATTGCACACAGGAAACCTCCTGCCAGTCATTTTCCATATTCTACAGAGTACATTGTGTTTAAATGTTTATTTATTTTTATTTATTTTTTCATTTGCATGAGGAGCAACATGCTAATCAGTGCTGACTGCTTTTAAGAGTGCAGCAGTGGTGTATACACATGACTATTAACACTAGAAGTCCCAGACTTTTCTAACCCTCCTTTAGCCAAGAGGAAGCTAACTTAGCATCAATTCATGTGTAA
>JAQMYG010000035.1:4937212-4951362 GCA_030014215.1 Clariallabes teugelsi
ATGTAGAAAATAAATCACTAAACAAAAACAAAGAAATTTGCAAGTGACCCCAAACTTTTGAACGGTAGTGTATATGGCGTTATTTATGGCTTTAAGTTGCTGATATATTATGTTGCATTTATGCTATACTGTAGGTGGTACAGGTGTTTCCATATGTATTGAGCATACATTTAGATGTACATGTGTAGATGTGCACAAAAACACTGCCGCCGACACTGCTCCTACCGCCGAGTCAAATCCATATATAACATAACAGAAATCATATCTGGTAATGAGAGGACGGTGTCTTTGGCGTGCCCACTTATCAGATACATACAGTACAACGTCCCCAGCCATATCAAGGATCCATGATCAAATGAGGAGGAAATAAACCGTAAATAGAAAAAAACACAACTCAGTGTGTTAAAAAATGAAAAGAAGGATGTCATTTCGGGTTTGATTTTGAAAAAATAAAGTGAAACGCTTTGGAAAATCGTTCTTCTCTTGCACTTCTGGTGTTTTTATTTTATTGGTTTGTTTTAAACAGATCAGATATAGTTAAACTAAGATATCCTGTGGATTTAAAAAAAAAAAAAAAAAAAGGTTTTCTACAAGAAAAGGAATTTGAACTGGGAATGACAGAAGTACGTGCCAATCCCTAATTGTTCCTGTTTTGCTACATTGTTTAAAACTGTATATAATTGTATGTCATCCTTTTGCGGAACACCTTCAGGAGCAAAGAGTGAATGCATGTGCAAACTGTCTCTGTGCTGATTGGTTGTAATTGAAGGTTGTAACATAATCTCTGAAGGCATTACCTGCAATCTAAATGCAATCATGTAAAAACACACAGGCGCTGTTGTGATACAGCTGCGGTTGACTCGCTACCGAGAAGCCGTTACGGTGTCGGTCTCGCCTTTGTTCAAACACATTTCCCTTATTTTGACCTCAGCATGCAGCTTAGCTAAGGTACGGCCCTGTTGAGAAATCACAGCAGGCTGGGCTCTGCATAAAACTGTGAGAAAGGAAAATGTAAAAGAAATGAACATGTCAAGAAAGGCTAGTGGGAAATCTAGATCAGCTCAGTACAGTTTTTTTTTTCCAGGTAATGCCCTGCTTTGTAATGGAAAAAAAACTAAATCCCAGGCCTGTATTTAGATTTAAATTCCTCAGTCTTCAAGGTTTGTTATTGTATATCCTAGTGGCATAGTGGAGGTTCGGAATGGCACTTTTATTGTTTGAATAAATGCTGGTGCCCGCGCTTATGCTTATGTGTTATTAAACCCATATGTTTTCACATGGGATGAATGACCTCCATCATTCCATCTCCCCTTCCCGCTCTCTCTCTCTCTCTTTTGGTTTAGCGTCACGTCTCTTTGGTGACCAAAAACCAGGACCAGATCGTGAACCATTGTTTCTACAGACACCTTAAAAAACACAAGCGACCCACAAACACACATTTGCTTTTAATATTACTTGGGTTTTTTAATTCTCTGTACAGTATATAAACATCACATTTTAGGGCTTCACTTTTCCTGCTTCAAAACCAAACCTAATATCAAGGATTTTGTTCTCTGGACTGCCTCGGAGCTTACAGAGGAACATCAATCTGCTGTTTTGTCAAGTTCCTTTTCCTGACAGTTTCCCCGTACAGCCATGGTCTACTTGTAAATACAAAGAAATGATCCTGGGCCACTTTGTGTATTAAAATGCTACACATAGCTGAGGTTATGGAAAGTGGTTGGGGCTATGGGTTTCTGTACAACTCGCTTGTTTATTTGAATTTCTACACTTTTTTGTAAGCAGAAAGCTGGTTTTCATTTGGGCGAATGTGTGCATGTGGGATAGAGTGACGGAGCATGAACAGAGAGTCCGCCATCTCTGGCAACTGTCCAGCCTCCTAGCATTCCTGCTCTGGGCCGTGCCTTCAGACGGCTGCCGACTGAGTCAAACAGGGGTGTCGAGGGACTACAGGTCTAAAATCAACATTACCGTTGAAATATGTGGAATACGTCTTCATGAGGTTTTGAGTTTGACTAGCTTGCAAAGTGAAAAAAGACAGAGGTTGAGGTTTAACGATATATGGTTAAAGGAATGGAGTTTATATGAAGGTCAACATGAATGTATTGTACAGTAAATGACTATATCAAGATGTGATGTGCAGCTAAATGCTTTTCATCACATATAGAACCAACCCTTTATCCTTTGATCTATGAGTTTCATGTACAGCAACTTTATCTAGTCTCACAAGCCAGGCGTCTAGCATTCGCTACAGTTTGGAGTCGTTTCGTCGTTAAGGATGGCCAAAAACCAGGTACTTTCACAAAAAGTTTGGCCATTGACTGACAACCAATTTAGCTACTTTCCAGTTGTCATCTCCAAGCCAGCTCTCCTTTCTCATATGACATCTATCAACAGGGGAGAGTGAAGGGTAATCTGTGTTTCCCTCGAGACACATGAAGTCAGCCAACAGCATCTTTTCGAACTGATGCTCATGCGGCGTCACACGGTTCTCTTCCACATATATGAGCACATAAACAATTCCGATCAGCTAATGCCATGATGATTGACAGGAAGACAGTAATGCCATCTCTTCCACCCAGACAGCACATCCAGTTTTGCTCCTGGCCATGCAAGGCTCTGGAATCTTAACTCACAACTTTTTGGAAGAACTTTTATATACGGTATATATGGTGTGAATTTAAATTTTTGGCTCTATCTTGTCCTGAATCTTGATCACAGTGGACAATATGGTGCCAGAATATGTGCGAAAATGATTCTTCATGCTTCGAGTACCACTCCTCCACACATTCATTTCTTTAATATGGCCGTGCCATCAGGGAAGAAAAACTCCATAGATGTAATAACCTGGTCATTCAGTACAATCAGGTCGTCAGCTGACTTCATTTTATTGCCGCATAACGTTGCTGAGTCTAGACGTGAGCAACTGAAGCAACCTCAGATCATAACACTGCCTCCAGAGGCTTGTACAGTGGACACTATGCATGATGGATGTACTGTATCACTTCATGTGCATATCTTCTTACCATAATGTGCCCAACACTCAATAGGTTCAATCTGAACTCATCAGACCACTTGACCGTTTTTCCATCGTTCCAAAGTCCAATCTCTATGCTCCTTAGCAAAGCAAAGGCTTTTTTTCTGATGAGATTGACTAACAATTGGTTTTCCTATGGTTACACAGTTGGTTGGTCCAGATCCTGTGAGTTCTCATTAAATTCATTCATACAGTAATTGACCACATTTCATTCGCAAAGATGATGTTAAAAGGTTGCTTACCTACTTCCAGTAATTCTAATGTTTTCACTGCTTGATACAGGCAAATAATTTGACCCTATTGAAATGGCAATTTTTTTTTTTTGCCCAGGTAATATGTATAGAAGCGCAAAAGAGCATTTATACTCTGAACACATAAATGATGTAGTATAATTGGAGCACACTGTATGAGGCTAAATATACTGTATCTTGCATTTTATCCTCAGTATTTGGCAGATTTTAAAGTGAAAAAGAGAGTTGGCTTTTATTATTTTTTGAGGAGTGCTGCTTTCTGGTAAGCCCTTCAATAGAAAAGCTTAACAAAATAAACCAGGGTGTGAGTCATGGTGTTGGTAATGATCTCCAACTTGGTTTTTGGATATGATCCAGCATCGCCTCTGTCCTCTTCTGTGTCTTTGCTGAAATGTTGCCAAGGTGACTGTATTTTATAGTCAATATTTAATTAATACACAATGGAATTTTAAAGATGTAAAAAAAACAAAATTATCTTTTATAGCCCTGAAGTGGTCACTCCTTTTTTTTTTTTTTTTTTTTTTTTTTTTAATCCATTGCGTAGATTCTTCTATTCATTATGCTGAAGAGTTACCCAGGAGGTCATATAGAGTACATCGCCTCCTGATGAATGTCAGCGTGACAACCTGCAGCCATCACATCTGTGTTCACCTTTAGATACCTGTTCACAACACTGAGACTAATTAACATTCTCCTCACAGCAGGGTCAAGATGAAGTCATTCACTGTGAAGTTTCTCTCTCTCTCTCTCTCTCTCTCTCTCTCGCTCTCTCTCTCTCTCTCTCTCTGTCTTTCTTTCTCACTTCCCTTTGTCAGTGATGATAAGGCAACGGGAAAAGGTGGGATGAATCACATCCCGTCACTGCAAGCTCAGCGTTTTTCTTTTTTACCGCATGAATTTTCGAGATGATGCAACTTGCGTAAAAATAAGTGATTTAAAGCTTATCTGGACAAGAGCGTTTCAGAGAAAGAATATAATTTTTGGTGGTTTCAACAGGTTGTTTTGTATTACCATCAGAATCCAATTATAAAAATCCAAACTGTTATTCCAATTCTTAAGCACTTAAACTCTAAGAAGTGAAAGCGAATGATTTGTGAAAGTGCTTCTAACCTACATACAGTACCTGGGCTTTCTGACCTGCGTCTGTGTGTTCCATGCTGTCGGCGCAAAAACATGCTCATTTCACCTTCTGCTTTTTCTCCACTTTGTGTGCACATGCAGAGAGACAAATTATCATCATCACTGTATTGATTTAACTCTCCATAAGCGAAGCTCTCCACATTTGTCCTTATATTCAGACGATTTGGAATGTGGCATGACACACAGTATGTTTTTTGCCCCCTTTCTTTTCTTGTGACAGCGTTTATCGTTGTTTTTTTTGTTCATTCACAGTTGTTGGTTTAGGAACATAGTCTCCATTTCCTGATAGCGAATGAGCGATGATCCAGTGCTCACTGATAGTTTTATCTGCAAAACACATACCACTGTGCAATAACTCATACCAACACGGCTTCCTGAACACGAGCACAACACGCAGCTGAGGCTCTATCTCAAGCATGACTAATATCTGAGCCATTTTTGGCCCAAACATAGAAATATGATGAGTTCCATTTCAGTAATTTTAGCATTTAATCCCTGTTTACAACACACAGCCTACATGTTACACCATGTACTGTATCCTGTAAGCAGTTATCTTTTTATTAGCAAGCTCAAAAGTTTGCATTGCTATTGAAATGCTTTTGTTAATTTACACAAATGCATCCTTGGTATCTCAAAAAAGTCATATGTAATATTTAATTGGACACAGCAATGGCATCATTTTGATAAGCTTATGCAATGTCACAGCATTTATTTCCATCCAGAGTCATTAATTTACCTCCAAGATTTTGTATTGTTAATGGGAGAGTCTGACCACTGCGTAAAGTCTTCTCCAGCACATCCCAAAGATTTTCAATGTGGTTATAAGGTCTGGACACTGTGGACATTCCATGTGTGAAAATGATGTCTCATGCACCCTGAGCCACTCTTTCACAATTTGAGCCTGATGAATCCTGACATCGTCATCTTGGAAGCAACTCCAGATCATAACACTGCCTCCACAGGCTTGTACAGTAGGCACTAGACATGATGGGTGCATTACTTCATCTGCTTCACTTCTTACTCTGATGCACCCATTAGTCTGGAACAGGGTAAATCTGGACTTGTCAGACTACATGATCTTTTTCCAAAGCTCCACAGTCCATTCTCATGACTACATACTGTAGCTGTTTAGTCCCGATCCCTTGAGTTCTCTTTGTATTGTTCATGTGGAAGTAATTAAATATAGTCTTGAGTTCTACTTAAAAAAAAAAAAATTATTGAAAAAAATTGTGAAGTGCTTCATTAAGGATGTTTTTCCGACCACATTTCTCCCTTAAAGATGATGGATCACCACTATCCTTCCAGGTTTTAATAATCCGCTTCACAGTTAACTTAATTTCAGTAGTTTCAGCAAACTCCTTAGTTGTTTTCTTTGCTTGATGCAGGCCAACAATTTGACCCATTGTCACGACCACAGGATATGTCTTCTGACAAGGTTATTTAAGAAATGAGAAGCTACTCACTGCATCAGTTAGGGTTAAATACCTTGATGCCATCTGAACTCACTGCAGCAATTATCCAATGGAAGCCTCTTACCTATTTGCTTAGTTAAATCCAGATGCTGATTTATTTATTTCTTTTTTTTGGCTGAGCAGTTTATGATGGTAAAAGAATGAAATACTTATTTTTAAATCGTATTAAAAGCCTAAAAAACTTCAAGCAGCTCTACTATAAGCAATCAGGTCATATGTAAATGCATATAATAAAATAAGTAAAACTGTCTCCACAAACCAGTGAGAGAGCCAGAGGATACACAACACAAAGTTTTATTGACACCATAACCAACAACCAAAACCATCAAATGAGAAATAAATGAAACACAGACGTGAGTAAGATTGGAAGACAAATAAAAGGGAAAGGTTTGTTAAACAAACAGCAGAACCCTTGAACACCGTCTGAAAATGCAACTCTACATTTTATATCATGTTCATTTTGAATTGTGTTGTTATTAATATCTCATTCTCAACACACTTTTTTGCCTAGCACAGTCGATGTGTTCTCCATGTGTCTGTGTGGGATTCTGTGGTTTTCCTCCCACCTCTCAGAAATATGCTTGTGGGTGGACTATTTTTTAAACAAAATAAAGCTTTACAAATATTAATATATATTAATATTTCAAGTAATAACTACATTTGGTCTCCTCCATCCATCCATCCATCCATCCATCCATCATTCTATCCTCTGTAGGGTTGCATGGGGCAACACTTTATCCCCAGGGAACTCAGGACGCAAGGTGGCGGGGCAAGCCTAGTTGGTGTACCAACCCATCACTGGTTAGACTGGTATCTACAGGAAGTTCATTCCACTACCTACTGTAGGTGCCAGAACAGAAAACAGTCTAGATGCATGTCTTCTACGGTATGTCTATGTCTGGAAGGTCCCAGGTTCAAAACCCAGCACCATCACTGTTGGACCCTTCTGCAAGGCCCTTAACCCTCACCTGCTCAGATGCATAATGAAATAAAGTGTATGTCGCTCTGGATATGGGTGTCTGCCAAATGCTGTAAATATGTCCCATTCTTGCCTAGACTGCAGATCGAACCAATGTCACCCTGACCAAATGTTTAAATCCTGAACAGCTATCAAGGGACCAGGAAAAGTCATTCACTCACTCGGGAGGGCCTCGAGCCTATCCCAGGAGACTCTTAGGGTACGAGGGAGGGTACACCCTGGACAGGGTGCCAATCCATCACACTCACTTGATCATTCACACATTACAGGCAATTTACCTAATCTACATGTCTTTGGACTGTGGGAGGAAACCAGAGTACCCCAGAGGAAACCCACCAAGCACAGAGGCGGGAATCGAACCTGACTTGGAATCGAACCAGGACCCTGAATGTGCAAGATGAGAGTGCTAACCACTAAGCCACCGTGCCGCCATCCAGGAAAAGTCTTTCAAAGCAAAACCATTCTGTTGTGACACTTTTGATGTCAAAGGCAAGGGTGTGCAAACTTTTTTATATAAGCAGGAATGACTATTACAAAACAGAGTTCAGTGTGACTGTGATGAGTCCAGCTGAGTGAGTCTTTCTCAGGCCTGAAAGAGACCTGTCACCTGGGGAGAACGACTTACAGAGCTAGTGTAATGTAACACAGGCGATGAAAAGGAGCACAGCATGCAGGCTAAGGGGCGGCTCCGTGTGTGTGTGTGTGTGTGTGTGTGGGAGAGAGAGAGAGAGAGAGAGAAAGAGAGAGAGAGAGACGTATAAAACCCAGGAGCGGAGCGCGAGCACGACTGTACACTTCAGAGAGAGAAACCACAGATACTTTGTACTTCTGCGCCGCGTCCTGTCCGCGCGCGCATCGCACCGGTAGGATAACCACGTGATTAGCTCACGACGTCACATAATTCCCCGCACAGAGGCTTGAAGGAATGTAAACCGGCGCGCGGGGTTTTACTGTACTGTACAGTGAGGCGGAGTGAAGAGAGAGAGAGAGAGAGAGAGAGAGTGGAATGGCTCGGGGAGTCCCGGTCCCATCGCACCGTGCTCGCGCGCACTGAGACAGAGCGGCAGATACAAGTTGCGGCGCGAGCGAGAGAGGGAGCGGAGCGCGAGGGATGGAGCACGCGGCGGACGTGAAGTGTAAGATGGTGGTGGTGGGAGACAGCGCGTGCGGCAAAACGGCCCTGCTCAGCGTGTTCGCCAAAGACTGCTTCCCGGAGGTGTGTGTGTGTGTGTACTGTGTGTGTGGAGTAAGTTATAAGGTTTGGAAATGAAAAGTTCTAATAAGTTTGTATGGTAGTTATTAAATAATCTATCAAATAATTAAATCTATCTATCTATCTATCTATCTATCTATCTGTCTATCTATCTATTTTTGTGTCTTGTTTTAATTTACTTTATATTAAATACATTTGTGCCATTAAATAGCTCTGTGTTATGCTCATCACCTTAAAACAGGTTTTTTTTTTATCCATGACACACAGATTGCGATGGGATTACATAAATTTCACAAAAATTTTTTTTTGTTGTTGCAAAAACTATAAATACAAAGGTATTACATAATGCAAGCCTAGTCTAAGTGGTTAAGCTGTCAAAGTTTGGGAACCCCCTGCATAATACCAGTGTAGAAAAGCATTAGTCACATTAAAAGGACACTGCTATAATCTGTTTGCTTTATGCTCAAATCAAATACATTTTTTTTCCCGACCAGAGATATGTACCGACAGTGTTTGAGAACTACACAGCCAGCTTTGAGATCGACTCTCTGCGAGTGGAGCTCAGCCTCTGGGACACATCTGGTAAGTCGACTAGCTTCCAGATCATTGTCTGAAACGGGGATTCCCAAAATAATATGCAGAGAGCAATGTGAACTAATGGAATTGTAAAACGTTAAATTAATTTCAGTGCATAGTTTATAAATTAATAGTTGTGTTCAAGGGTGTTCAAGTCAAACCGGGACATGTGATGAAATCTCTCAGGAATGAAGGCATAAAAGTGAGTGACATTTACGTTTTAAAGAAGGCCGTACGTCCGTGAATGACGATCCCGGCTGAAGTGGCTCGGAGCCCACTGAAGTTAGTAGTACGTGTGAACATTCAGCGAGTAGACCGTGTTGAAAATCTACGGATAACCTGTTGCCAGCTTGTGTAATTATTCACAAGCACCACTTTCACGTTACAGAATCTCAGCTAGGAGTTATAGCCACTTCCTCCGTACAGTTCTGACCTTGCTCGAAGCCATTTCCACCTGTTTGGGCCATTGAAGGAGTTCCTGGAGGACAGAGGACAGAGTTTTAGACGTGAAGCTGGGAATCTGATCATGCATCCAGTGTACTGAGAAAACTTTCTACCTTGATGAAATCTAAGCAATAGTGAAAAACTAGAATAAGTATTAGTGTAGCAGGGGATTATATAGGGAAATAAAGGCAAATTTTTATTTTCATGTCTGTGTTCTGTTATGTGGCCCAATCAAAAGTCCCTCTTTGACTTGAATACTCTTTGTGAGAGAGAAAGTTGCAGGTCTGAATAGTAGTTACATCTGTTACAATTAAGTTCATGGTTTTGTTTTATTTCTCTTCACGTACATTAAATTGGTTTAGATTTGACAAAAATCAATTTTTTTGTAGTAAACTTGAAATGTACATTTTTTTTAAACACTGGTGTTTCAAGAGAAGTGTGGAGATCCCAGATAGGGATGATGTTATTCCTTTGGAATGCTGGAAGCTTTGAATAAGGATGGGTTTGTCAAAAGGTTATGAGAATATCATATTCCTTACCAACCTCCACCCTGTTTCCAATACGTCAAGCATGTGTGGGAAATCCAGAACGTCTGAGTGGCCTTGAGTAATTGTATTTGTTGATTAAAGTCAAACATGCCTTAGTCAAGGAAAATTTAATATAAAACCTCATTCTAGGAAAACTCCTACTTTGTGTTGCATCTGAAAATAAAGCAGGGACGGTAATTGCGCTAGGTTGTACCAAATAATGTAGTGTTTTTTTTTTTTTTTTTTAGCCATTATGTATAAAGCTTCATTTTATCTGTTGTTTCTTGCAGTTTATGTTCCTGTTGTACAACAGCATGCACCATATATCAGCCATATATCAATTATTACTTCCACTTTACGTAAATGCAAAAAAACAAAATGCCATTGTGTTAGTGTCAGAGCCATTGTGTAGCATCTGTGCACTGTGTAGTTCAAACATCCATCTTCCTGTGTGGTGTACGTTACATGTGTGTAAACAGACATTCTCCAGGAACAACACCTACATTCTAACATTCCTCTGAAATCAAGCACGATCATAAGCTCAAGCCTGGAGGTGATTACCGCGCTGTTATTGAAGTGGCCCCAGCAGCTGTGTGCCAGTCTCGTTCGCCCTGAATTAATGCTCAGAGGACCTTCCATGTGTGACCTCCAGCTGATTGCTGTTTCTCTGAACTCCCCAATGGGGACACCAATATGCAGTACTCAGGAAGTGAGATCAACGAGCATGCTCAGTCTTTAGCCTTCCATCATCCGTGTGAGGAGACCCAGGCTTTATGAAGGATGTGCATTACTCTGGGGTAATAGTGCTCGAGCGATGATTTTGGACAAATCTGTCTGGCAGCGTGTGTTGCAATGAGACGTTCAGAGCTAAGATTTAGGTTGCCTTAGATTTGCCAGGACATTCCAGGGGCGTCTACTTGCAGACGCAGCCAGAAAACGTGTTGATTTAAAACAGCTGTTCATCGACTCGCTTGCTATTGCAACAACAGCCTTTTCTTCAGTTTTCTTAAAAAAAAAAAAGAAAAAAACTTGTACTATGGTGCAAAAACAAATGACTCATAAATCCGACTCGAAATGCTGATGCCCTGACCTCCATGGTTTGCACTCATTTAGGGCCCTCACTAGCTTTCTAGAGCAGAGTCATCTCCCAGAATAGATAGCTAACCCAGTTTACTGCGAGTGAAGCGTCCCTGCATACTGTATGCTGTGCTTTCTACGTTTCTTGTGCGATGTTGTCTTGAGAGGGGAATCCCACCGTGAAAAGAGAGAATATCCAGTGTGGAAAAACGGGATACTTGACATCCCAGTGGGTGGCACTGATCAGAGGCTGTAGATGTAAATATGATTGATATGTTGTAGAAGAATGGGTTTGTCAGGCAGGTCACGATCTCGGTTTCTCTTCTCTTTGTCCAAAGATCGTTGAGGAAAGAATTGTACATTGTGGCGTGCTTATCAGATTTGTAAGCCGTCATAAACTGCTTCATAAGCAGCGTCACGGTTTATTTATAGAGGAGTGTAGCAACTAGAGCTGTGAATCATACTTGTTTTTTCTTTCCAAAAAAACATTCAAAGTTTGATTTAACTACACTAAAGTTTATTATTATTTTTAAAATTTATTTCAAGCGACTGTTTTTCTTACAGGTTTTGAAAAACAACTGTTAAAAACAAATTCTAAATAATAAGCGAAACTTGTTATTGGTTATTGCGAACCCTCCTGTCCAACAGGTAGTGGTTTTGCACCAACCAGCCCACTAAGTCAAAAGAAGAAGAAACAATACTCCTGCAAAATGCGAGTATTTTGCAATAGATGGAAGCCGTTTCTATTTTCTATTTTGTTTTTTTTTAAATTGGGAGTTACCTAAATAATTTTAAAAAAGTGTGAATCAATTCTGAATTGATACAATAAATTATCGAGGCCAACTAAAGTTCGATTAAATTGCAGAGCTCTGATGCTATCCACCCTCTTACACATACATAAGCACAGAAACACAACAGGTGGTGGTTAGTTAGTGACCAAGTGAGAATGACGCTATCCTGCGAATACAAAACCCACGGTCAGTTTTACTCACTTCCACGTCTGGCTTTGAACGCCCATGACATCATCATCATCATCATAATAAAAAAATCTCCTGACAGTTAGCCAGCATGCGAATTCTTATTAATGATAGTAACAATGATAACAATACCAGGCTTTTTTTAAGATGGAAATATTCCTACCATGCAACAATAGTCTGGATTACTGAAGAAAGCTACAATCTCTTATGACTTTTGTGGAATGTGTCTACATTCAAGTTTCCCTCGTTTCTCACACCTTAAACCCGTTCCCCACCCGTTCCACTAGCCGCAAAAATATTTCTTTCGGTTACAGACCGGCTCTTTTCGATATTCCCGCTTTGTTCGTGTCTGGGAAGTGAAGTCATAATTTGGTTTTGTTAAACAGGCCTTCCATTGTTGACGTCTGCCTGTGGATCTGTTTGGGTCTTTAGGTAGACGGTAAATGATTGAGGTTTTTCTTGTTGTGTGGTTGTGGTTTTGACTTAAAATGATGTGATGAATATAGTTTAAGTGGTTCTTTTGACTTACTGTAAAATAGTGGATTGAAAAAAAAAAAAAAAAAACCTTGTTAAAAGTGTTACTCATAACCGTTTAGAGACACTCCCTAGATTTAGTTTCCACATATTTTCACACTGACATGAACGTTGGTTGATAATCAAGTTATACAGGGGATATTATGATGGAACAGGAGTTCCCTGAGCTTAAAGGGTCATGTGTGGGTAATTCCATTCCTTTATGTACTGTATTCATTCATATTCAGTAACTAGTTACAGAGTCATGGTAATCCCAGAGCTTATCCCAAGAACACTGGGTTAAATCTTATCACATTACTGTTTGTCTCAGTGTAACACACATTTCACTCACAAAATGGGATCTAGTTTATCCAACTTGAAGTATGACCCTTAGGCTGTGACACGCTTTCCATTTTTATCTCTTGGCAATAGCAATAATGTTTGTTGTGGTCTGCCAGATTGCAACATGAAAGATCTGAGCATGACACATGTGGACGCTGGCTTATGTATCATGCTGCATGTAAAGAATAGCCACTTGTTCATGACTCTGTACTTTCATCCATTCATTCATCCTCAGTTAACACGTTATCCTGATCAGGATCCGGAGTCTGTTCCTGGAACGCTGTGGTTGAAGTCGGAATACGCCCTGGATAGGATGCCAGTCTGTCACCATGGAAACCCACAATGACTCACTGATAACTTCTACCCATACCTGAGAGAAACTCATAGACATGTTGGAACTGCACGTAGAAAGAAGCAGTTAACACAGCATCACCAACTATTAGTGTAGATTTGGTACATAATGTTAAAAAGTGTTTAAGAAAAAAGATAAATGAATCAAGCTTTATCACTGGGACAACTAAAGCCTTTTTTGCAAATATTTACATTCCTTTGTTTCGAGGTTGAATTCACACCAGTAAGGAGATCCGATGGTGTTGCTGTGTTTTAAGTTACAAATCCCACATCGAACTGCAATGAAAAGCTTAAAAAGTATCGTTATAGACAAAAGGAATAAAAGGCAGCAGTGAATGTTTTGGGGAGGAGGAGGAGGAGGAGGAGGAGTGCCTTTGTTGCTTCACTGCCTGTGCTGTTTGGAAGCAGGCAAACAATGCAGATCATTTATAATTGTACGGTGCAACATAGCATTTCATGGTCACATGCTGATTTGCAGTTTGTTCAGTGATGGAGTCACTTTTCCTCCTACTTCTTCATTCCTCAAGTCTACAGAAGCTCTGAGCACTTTCTCAACACTCTCTCTCTCCCTCTCTCTCTCTCTCTCTAAAGGGGAAGATCTAGCAAATAAAAAATCCAAGTATTTCCCCAGTGTAATAGCTTTATCAAATTATATTCCATACAATAAATGTGCTCTAGTGGCAAAATTTTCTTCTTGGAATAAATGTGGTAGTGTGTGTGTGTGTGTGTGTTGTGTGTAATTCGTTTATTATGAAGCATACTGAAAGTCCTTTGGTAATTTTAGGCCTGTATTTTAAACTTTAATTAACTTTCTGGTTTTATGAAAGTATTGGAATGCGCATCTTTTGAACGGAAGAACATTTGAGAAAAGTGTTTCAACTGTGCTCCAGTGTAAAGACATGGTTTGGTTCTTTTTTTTTTTACGGTCATAGATACAGTAAATATGCCATACTGTGCAAAAGTCTGGAAACACCCTTCATTTCTTCATATGGAAATGAAATGATGTAGATTAGATTTAGGAAATTGGAACAAATGTTTACTGCGACAGGCTGCAAAGTGTCTAAAGATTGGTGTCTAAAGATTGGTCTTAAAATATTGATTGTTTACAGTATGTACAGTAACAACTTCTGCAGCAGCCTCATTTCACCTCTCGTCTGTTCCATCCACTCAGCATTCAGCATCAGCAGTATACTAATCACCAGCCTGATCATCTGTCATCATCTGCACCTGTTTCTCACTGGTTCATGCCTT
>JAQMYG010000035.1:4951437-4967385 GCA_030014215.1 Clariallabes teugelsi
ATATAACCTCTGATCAATATTGCTAACTTCTAACTTCATATACGACAGACGCAATTGGAATCATCAAAATGTTTTTGAAAGCCTTATGAGTATAATATGGGGGAAAATAATGTATTTTAATATATATTTTGCCTCTAACAGAACATAGTGATTTAGAGCTTTCACATGAACCTCTTTCTTTCTTTCTTTTCTTTTTTTGTAGGATCCCCATACTACGACAACGTGCGTCCTCTCTCATACCCTGATGCCGATGCAGTGCTCATCTGTTTCGACATCAGCCGGCCAGAAACCCTGAACAGCGTGCTCAGGAAGGTGGGTCTGTTGTGGCGTGTCAGCCAGAATTCAATTCGTTTGTGGATTTGACTGTACACAGTGAACTCTTCATGCCTCTGATTAGTCAGAGCAGGACAGTGGCTTCTATTAACGTTCTCACAAGGCTGGGTTTTGTGTTAGCGGGTCAAGTGGGTTTGTGAAAAACAGCCCAGACACTAGGGTGGTGGTGGTGGATGTGTGTGGGGGTGTGGGGGGGTGTGGGTGGGGTGCTGGTGTTGTGTCAAGCTGAAAGGGAACGCAATGTGTGGGAGGTCCAGCTAGGCTTTGAAATACTGTTCACACATAAGGAAACAGGCTGAGACAAGATGTTTACATTCGTACTGAGAGATACGGAGCTTTTGTGTGGTCGAGAGCCGTGTGACCTTTAACCTTTCATGCCGGTGGAGTCAGGAGTAGGACGAGAACCGCTCAAAGATTTCAGTCTTGCTCTATTTATATTTTAAGAGAGGGAAATTTGTTGGAAATGAAGATTTAAACAGACAGGAAGCCGGTACCCTTGATAGCGGGAGTGTGGTAGAGTCATTACAGACCACACTCATATAGTTTATTCTTGTAGTTCCAGTCAGCTCTTTTGGACACTCATAGTAAACATGGAACGACTAGGTATCACATGACAGGGTTATTTCTCGGTATCTTAGCCCATAAGAGTTTCTTCTTTACAGGAAATAATGTGGGACGTGACACATGCAACACATTGTAAAAGTTGCAATTTTAGTGTAAAATGTTTGTGTTGAAAGGCCTATGTGACACACGCCACAGTGATACTTCCTTTTTATTTTAAAGGAAATATCCCGGCGGCACGGTGGTGTAGTGGTTGGAACCTCCAACCACTAGGTGTCGCCTAGTGGGTGTCACCGTGCACCTCCAGGGTCCGGGTTCGATTCCCGTCACTGTGTGCGTGGACTTTGCATGTTCTCCCCATGCTTGGTGGGTTTCCTCCGCGTACTCCGGTTTCCTCCCACAGTCCAAAGATATGCAGGTTAGGCTAATTGGTGTTCCCAAATTGCCCGTAGTGTGTGTGTATGTGTGTATGTGTGTGTGCCCTGCGATGGATTGGCACCCTGTCCAGGTGGTGTACCCCGCCTCGTGCTCTAAGCCTCCTGTGATAGGCTCCAGGTCCCCGCGACCCTGAATACAGGATAAAGCAGTATAGAAGATGAGTGAGTGCCTGAATGAGGAAATATCACTTTCTTTTATTTCTATTTGTTTAATATTAAGTTTGTTCAAAAATTGCAGTCAGAACAGGTTAAATATGAAATGTAAGATGTTATTAAATCATTAGAATGTGTTAAATAGGATGAAATGTACTTTGAGTAACAAAAAAACAAGCATTTTAACATTGTTATGTCACATGTGCTACTCAGACACACTACCATTTTGGAAATTGTGCCATGGGTACACAAATTCACAGATTGTCACATAAGATGTCACTTAGGGACTTCATGATAAAGGATAAAGCTGAATAAGGAACTTTCCAGAACACTTGTCAGATGGCCTTATTCACAGCGATTTGCATTTTTATCTCATTTTACATCTAAGCAACTGAGGGTAAAGGGCTTTGCCCAAGGGCCCGACATCAGCAACTTGATGGGGGTGAGGTTTGAACCTGGGACCTTCTGATCAGTAGTCCAATGCCTTAACCACTGACCTACCCCTATCCCCCTTTAAAAGAGTTGTTTCCGCTGTGAAACATGTGAACCATCGTCTAAAACATGACAAAAAAAAAAAGTTCGTTAAAACAACAACTTCTTTTACCACCAATGAGTTTTTCATAAAGGTTACAAAAAGAATGTTAATGCAGTGCGTAATCAGGCTAAAAGTTTCAGTTAAAGTTCACTTCAAAACTTCAGGAAGAGGAAAAATGTGACCTCGTTGACGTTGACCTCGGCAGGGTTGTTTCTGCCAGATGGGCTGGTCTGAGCATTTCAGAAACGGCTGATCTCCTGAGATTTTCAAACACGGCACTACATTTGTAGAACAGCAGTTCTGGGAGTCTTTGTGTCTTGTTGATGAGTAAAGGTGAGCCAGTCTGATTCAAGGTGACTATGATAACACAATCACTCTGTGATGAACTAAAAAAAAAGAAAGGCACCTCAAGCCATGTCAAATCATTAATTTGGCAACATTACGGACGTTAACAACATTTGTAGAAAGTTGCATGGGATAACATCGGACAAACGTCCCTAATACAATATAGCAAAAATAACTTAAAAACAATATTAATACCAAATCAACAATTTGAGCAGGAGTCAAATTCCAGTGGCTGCAGTGAGAGCACCGCGTACCCGCTAGGGAACATGCTACTAAATGCACGTACATAAAAACGAGCCTCACAGAAAATACCAGACAGCAACAATTTACTGTAATATCACATTGGAGAGCAGCCAAAAGGGTAAAAAAAAAAAAAAAGCCCTTCTGTTGTCTGAGATCAGTTCTATTTTGTAGCTTATAAAAATATAGCTTGTAGTAATTTGGGACATACTGTATGGAGTACCTCACGTTTAATACATTTGAAAGAAAATGAAAGAGTTAACAGAGACAAGTGACATGAGAGACACACGTCGTGTGCAGGAAGCTGGTGCATCCGTCCGGTCTCCGAACGTAAAAGATCATGGATTTGGTCAGATGTTGTGCGAATTGATGTCAGTCGGCATAAATGCTTCAAATAAACTTAAAAAATTTCATTGTTCATGTTGTGTTTGGGTCGTGCATTAAACATAATTTAAACATAATTTTATCAAAGTCTTTTTTAAACGTTTTAAAAGCAACATTGTCCCGACAATGAATGATCTCAGCATTGTTATGACTAACGGCGTGTAGTTACTGTACAGTGTGTAATAGATGAATGAATATCGATACATGTACAGAAGTTAATACCGATTATTTCCTCTAGTCGTCATGGAAACATTTTCACTGAGCCTCAGCCAAGCTCACACAACTGATATGATGTAGTTTACAAAGAGACAGACATCATTCAAAAGCTTCACTCATTGTGTCGTGGACATGGTACTCGGACCACGAATGAACTCCACCAATAAATGTCAAACTTCTTAAATCAGCCAACATGGCGTACTTATATCTATTTATTCCAAGATGGATGACGTGAAGGAGCAGCAGCCTTTCTACAAATGTGAATACTTCCATGAAATTTTAATATCACCACCTGCAGTACTGAAGCACTTTTCAACACTGACTGATATTAAACCTCAGAGAATATGTGGGTTTTTAGGGGTTTAAAATCTTTGTTTTGTTTTGTTTTTTTGCGCAGCCCTCCCAGATGTTGTTTTTTGCACCAAGTATGTAGAGGCCTTAGGGGTCTGTTTTATCACGTTTGATGAACAACATTTGCAAAGTTCAGGGTCAGCTCTGTGGGTAAAGCTAAAGGCATGCCAAATGTCAAGAAAATGGTTTGCATGTGAAGAAAATTTTTTGTTGATTCTGAAGGCGGTCGGATTCAAAAGGATCTCGGCTTTGGCTTAGAAATGCCAGGAAACTCCAGCACTTTAGCTACTTTGCATTAAATGAGGACCAAATGACATTTGACGATAAACTTAAATCATTTGGCGTTTATGTATTAGTGGGTGCGTTGAGAGATTTCGTAGAAATATCATCCATAGAATCTGCTGCACACATGATTATATCTGGTGCTTGACTGATCTCGTGAGGACATGAAAGTGTGTTATCGGTGCAGTTAACCGACCGTATGTGCTATAAAAATAATGTTGCAATTACTCCAGACAACAATGATTGATTAGATTGGTGGCCGTTCTGTTGTAGCAGTTCATCTGGATCTGAGAAAAGTCTGAGAAAATCATTCCCAGCAGCAATTTTTTGTTTTTGATACGTTGATGGGACATTAATTTTGAAATGTTACGGACATTGAGAGAATCTTGGCGTTTCTAAAAGTTAGAATGACTTTGATGAAATGACGTTGGAACAATATTGAAACGTTGAAAAAAACGCCTCTAACACGATGTTGCAAGTACAACATTAATACCAATACGATCTTACCACTGGACCACTAAGGAACATGCAGTTGATGCTCATATACTGTATATGTGTAAATAACAATAAGCGCCCCAAACACCATGTTACAGTAGTTAATGCAAGGTAATATGCACCTCATGGTAATATTTCTAAAAGAACATGAAACAGTGGTAACTTTTCAACACTAAGACATGTGTGACATGAGATGCACACACTGTGTGTGGGAAGCTGTTGTGTCCGTTCCAATCTCCAATCGTAATTCTAAATCATGTTCGCAACTTCAGGGACTATTGATGTGGTTGAATGTTCACGTTGTGGGAATTGAACAGCAAAAAACAATCCAAATAAAGGTTACAGTTTTGTGGTCTTGAGGTTGTATTTGAAACATTGTGTTAGGGCTGTTGATTGGTTATTCAATTCAATTCAATTCAATACAGTTTTATTTGTATAGCGCTTTTAACAATTGTCATTGTCGCAAAGCAGCTTTACACAATCAAAAGAATTATTTAAGTTTGTATGGAATGTGAATGTGTATGAATCAAAATGGCAAGGAAAAACTACCTGAGATGGCAATTAGGAAGAAACCTTGAGAGGAACCGCACTCAACAGGGAACCCATCCTCATCTGTGTGATAACGGATAGCAGGGATTGATCTGCAGTCATACTGTGTGTTAGGTGGCAGGCAGCTCAGCATAACAGTTGATGTTGATTGATGTTAATATGGAGTCCAGGTAGTTATTGGAGGCTCAGGTAGACTTGTTCAGGTAGACAGTCCTGAACTATCGAGCAACTGCAGCCAAGTCTCAATGCCAATGTCAATATCTCAATGTCATTTTATTAAAGAGCATCCTAAGAAAAAGACCCCCCCAAAAAACGCTGTCCTGATGATAAACACAACGTTGTTACTATCAAATTATAACGGTCATCCAACGTTAGGGTTCCTGCAGTCCTGAGTTTGTACCATTTAATAAGCTTGGAAAAAATGTGTGTATTCAAGCAATTCAACTGTGAAACAAAATAAAATTCCATTTCCTTATATTTGTTTTGAATTTCTTTGCAGTGGAAAGGTGAGATCGAGGAATTCTGTCCCAACACCAAAATGCTCCTGGTTGGCTGCAAGTCAGACCTGCGCACAGACCTGGCGACCTTTGTACAGCTCTCCAACGAGCTGCCGCTGACCTACGATCAGGTAAAGAAAAAACCCTCAGAAATTATATCACTGCTTTAATGTAGACGTCGATTAATAATTTAATTCTCTTTTTCTGTCTCAGGGTTCAAACATGGCCAAGCAGATCTCAGCTCCTTACATCGAGTGTTCGGCGCTGCAGTCGGAGAACAGCGTGAGAGACATTTTCCACGTGGCTGCATTGGCCTGCGTCAACAAGAGCAGCCAACACGTGAAGCGTCACAAGTCATCCAGAGCCAACAAGAGATCGTCGCACATGCCCAGTAGACCTGAGCATGATTCCATGCCATGTCTGCTGAAGAGCAAAGCCAAAACCTGTTCGGTCATGTAAAGAACCAACAGAAACTCTTACATACGTTGGTATTTTGCTTGGATTGTTTTTTTTTCCCGTCAGGATTGAAAACATGAACATGAAACGTTTTTTTGCACTTTATACAAATTCAATGACTCCTCCAAGAAGGTTACGCTATACGCCATTAAGAGTGTCACCTTGGAAACCGAAAGACCTGAATTAATGAAGTGTTCATTGCTGTGCCAAAACCCGATTTCCGTTTTAAGTATACAGTATACAGCAACGGAAGTGGGGATTCAGATACATCGAGCTAGCTTCACTTAAGAGAGAGGACCATTCTGTAGTGGTTTAGAATTATAGAAGAACTCGAAGCAGAACTAGACCCTACATCCTGTTTTTCTTTCAACAAACTAATTTATGGACGTATCGAAATTTACTTTAGTGAAACTAACCTCAGATGTGACCTTTGACCAAAGCAGAACTTGATGGACTGCGTTTAATCTTTTCAGAACTGAGGAATTTTGTAAATGAACATGAAGCAACAAATAAATCTTAACCTCCTGTGTGTGTATAAACTGTCCTCTCTGTTACCCTGTCTTCTGTCCCACCAACTAAGAGCAACTAGGAATAAATACTGGGCCTAATGAGTCTATGGATTTTGCACTTTTAAATAAAAAAACAGACATTAATTTACTCAATCAGTTTTACATGATATTCAAATAATACATGTACTGTATTAGATTATAGTGAAAAATTATCATGGGCTTTATATCAGAATATGATTAAGACAAGGACAAATTCTGTTACTTAGTTTCATTTAAAGTCATTTTGGTGCCATGGTCATTTTGGTACTTGTAGCATTGCAGCTGCACAGGTCCAGAGTCCCTCATTCAGTCACGAGTTCGCACAGGTTCTATGACTTCCTTGTTCCTTACAAGTTCACTTCTGACTACAAATTTCCTCCAACTGTGAACGTGTGTGAATGATGCTCTATGATCTTGCTTCCCATCCAGAGCCTGTTCATCCCATTGCACTTTACATTGCACAATAAAACACAAGTGCAAACTCTGAAGCCAGCTACACCTCGGTGCGTACTAAGCAAGCGAACAGAAACCTCTCGAAAAAGTTGGTTCTTAGTCTAGCAGTGTCTGCTACTGTTGACTGTATCGGAGAACTGGCATAGAGGTTTGCTTCCGAAACTTGCAAATCCAGGGTTGAGGGTTCGATTCCCGTGTGCATGGAGTTTGCATGTTCTCCCCGTGCTTGGTGGGTTTCCTCCGGGTATTCCGGTTTCCTCCCACAGTCTAAATACATGCAGATTACACTAATTGGGGTTCTTCGTGTGTCGCCTGCGGTGGATCGGGACCCGTCTAGGGTGTACCCTGCCTCGTGCCATAAATCTCAGGTAGACTTGTAGGAAATTCCAGTCGAGCAACTGCAGCCAAGTCAAGTCCTCAGAGAAACAGCTGTCAACATCAGTCGAGGCCAGAACCGTCTTCATGGTAGAGTGAAACCGTCTCCAGACAGCGGACGCATCCCAAAGAGACACACAGAGCATCCATGTGACGAGATCTCCAACCAGAAGTGGGCCACCAGGATGGGTCAGGCAGGTCCGGAGGGAAGAGGGAGTCTGGATCACTGGCAGCTCAGGAACGATCATCTCTGTATCTGTGAGAGCTGATGTAGGTTCAGCGTTTGGACGGACTGGGAGTGAGGACGTCCTACTGTAGCTTCGTCATGCACATTAGTTTGTTAAAAAAGGAAGAAAATGAAATACCTGACATTTATTAACAAATTTGACACTCCCAAATAATTTTTTAGGCACGTGTCCATAAGCATCACCTCCGGAGCTTATCCTGGGAAAATGTGGCCAAAATGGTTCGATTTAAAAAAATCATTTGGTTAAATCAAAAATACTGTTTTATGTTATGCTGTTTTGATGTTTTCAGCCTTTAATCATCTGTCCCAGTTTGTATTTTATTCTTCAAACACTTTCACACCTTCTGTCAGAACAGTGACGTGTTCCGAGATATGGACAGTAATTGAACCTGCAGCGCTGTTTAATGTATCGCTGCTTCCTCTCAAACCTCCCGCTGACATTTTGGCAGGTTTCACCTTCCTTTCGCTTTTGTGTTGTCTGCCTGGACTGTGCTTATTCAAGCTCAAGTAAGAGGTGAAGGGATTTTAAATTGCTTCCTTACATGTGCTGATTGCTTTCCTGCCAGCTACACTACAGCAAAAAAGTAATGACAGGAAAAATCGCAGACCCATCACAATGCACAACACAGGAACATCGGTGTGTGTGTGTGAAGAGCATGATAGCTGAACTACTGTACTATGAGAAATATGCATTTATTATGACAAAAAAAGAGTGAATGTTAATGGTGTAAAAAAAGATCTCACTTAATTTGAAGCTGCTGAAACGGTCAAGAGGCCCTTTTTATTTTTTTTCCTTTCGGGTGGTTGATGTTTTAACAGTGAAACACATTATACCTCATCTTGCTAATTGTGCCTTTGGGCAAAGTTCACGCTGTACTGCCACTTATGTGATTTGAATCTGCCCGTGCTTCTTCTTTCCAGTAAGTAAGCTTATGTAACAACGAGCAATTAATCAGCGTGAAGATTCGCCCACTGATTACAAATTAATTAGTATCCCGTATTCCTCATGGCATCAGTGGACCCATGCCAGGAGTAATGGTGCTGCCGCATTTAAGGATCCTGCACACTGCGCTGTGATAAGGATTTACCAGAGCCACTGAGCTCGATCTGTTCCCTTGCTGCATTTTGCTCTTCCTGACAGCTCTCATTAACATGTCTACAGTGGCTGGGTTCGAGACAAGCTGATAAGGACCGGCAAATGAGCATTTCCATGCGCCATAATGATGGTTCATTAAGCCTGAGATGTGCTTTTACAGGCTTGGAAGAGTCTATTACTGTAATTTTTCTAGGTTTTGAATTAGATTTTCAGAATTTTAAACAGCACAAACAACAGACTCTAAGGCCAAAAGTTTGTGGACACCTGATCCGACTCTGTCCTTTGTTAGCATCCCATTTCAGATGTAGTCCCTAGTTGCCGGTATAATAACCCCCATTCTTTTGGGTATGGTTGGTATAGCTCTTACAGTAGGTATATAGGTTAGCACTGTCACCTCGCACCTCCAGGGTTCAATTTCTGCCTCGGGGTCTGTGTCTATATAATTTGCATGTTATCCTCCGGGTGCTCTGGTTTCCTTCCATAATCCAAAAACATGTGGACTAGGCTAATTGGCGATTCAAAATTGCCAGTAGTGTGTACTCTGCGATGGATGGCACCCAGTCCAGGGTGTACCCCGCCTCATTCCTTAAGTCTTCTGAGCCAGTCTCCAGGCCACCCATGACCCTGTATGCAGAATAAAGCAGTGTAGACGATGAGTAAGTGAGTGGTATGGCTCATGTAATGGCTGCAGAGATTTGCATTCCTTCAGCTGCGGGAGCCAGAGTGAAATCAGATTCTCATGTTGGCGCAGTGTTAGGGGTTCAAGTCATTGCTCTGTTCAGGACAATTGATTTCTTCTAGTCCAACCTTAGACAGCATGGTGGCTTAGTGGTAGACAACGTCAGTGTCACTGTGTTAGCACCTCCAGGTCCAGGGTTAGATTCTGTGTGCATGGAGTTTGCATGTTCTTCCTGTGGGTTTCCTCCGGGTTGTTTGGTTTCCTCCCACAGTCCGAAGACATGCAGATTAGGAAAATTGGCGTTCCCAATTTGCCCATATTGGGCATTTCCCAATTTGCCTCCACAGTCCCTAGATGGATGGATGGAGTCCAACCTTACCTTGTGTTCATGGAACTCGCTTTGTGCATGCTGTTCTGCTGGAACAGGTTTCGGCCTTTTAGTTCTGGTGAGGGAAACTTGTAATGCTTCAGGATACAAAGACATTCTGTGCAGTTTTCTGCTTTAAACTTTGGGGCAACAGTTTTAAAGGGAACTGGTGTAATGGTTAGGTGTCCACATACTTTTGGTCACAGTGTAATTAAGTGTAATAATGGTTTGATTAGCTTTACACTTTCGGGGGAAAGTGTGTTACAGTAATTGCTATAAGGCTGATATTATGTTAATGTTTTGGGAGTCTCCCGTTGTATAAGGAGCGTTCAAGTCAAACCGGGACTTTTGATTTTCCAGAATAAGACAACACAGTAATGATTATAAAAACTATATGTGATTTCTGTGTATAATCCCCTGCTACATTACACATCTACATATTGTCACGTTTGAAATGCCAGTCTTCAAGGAACTCCTTTAGTGATCCAAACATGTGGGGATGGCTTGGATCGAGATCAGGACTGTCCGCGGGATGTGGCAATACTTTCCAGCCGAGTTCCTGTAATATGCAAGTGGTGCGGTGAGCAGTAAGTCCTACACTGTCCTGCAAAAATGACCTTCATGACCAAACCGGGCTGTTTTATTTTTTTTTCTGGAACGAGCCATTAAAGGAGTTCCTGGGAGGCCAGCGTTCCAGATATGACGAATGCGAAGAGAAGGCAGTCTGATCATGGCTCCGGCGTACTGAGAGAACTTTTTTACGTTGATGGTATCCCAAGCACTAGTAGCAGTGCATTAGTGTAGCAGAGGATTATATAGAGAAATAAAGGAAGTTTTAGAGTAAGAGAGTTTTTACTCTTACAACTGTGTTCAAAAGTACTGGCTTGACTTAAACACCCCTCATATTAGGATGAGGTTGACTCCATGACTCCTTAATTTCCATGTTTAATGTTTCCCCAGCTATTCATTTTCTTTCTGTACACATTTCTACCTCCTTCATGGCTATATGCTACTTTGCAATGATTGATATAAACCTCAACCTTAATATCTATCTAGCTATCTAGATCTTCTGTCCATCTGTCTGTCTGTCTGTTTCTCAGCCTGTCTCTTTGTCTGTTCTGCATATTCTAGGATTTATTTTACTTCTAGCCACCACCATGTTTTCTCTCCTTCCTTTTATAACCCAGACATTAGATCAGAGACCATGATCCTGAAATATGTCTGTGGATTGCCAGTAGCCAGTACATCCTTTAACAGGAAGCACTGAAACATGCTTGCCTGACATGTGGATAGTTCCACACTGGAGTTACATCGATACTGCAACTTAAAACGCCAATAAATGGCACAACTTCTAGCTGGAAATGCTTAGCGTGATGCAATTGGGAGCTCTTATTTTATTGTATTGGGGAAAAAATGCCAGTGTAGTGGCACTACACATTAGACGTTGATGTTAACCAGTCAATTTTTGGAGGGTTAGTTAAGCTGCCAATTATTAACAAATATGTGGGGTGTTCAAGTCAAACCAGGACTTTCTCTATATAATCCCCTGCTACACTAATGCACTTATCCCTGTGTTTCACTAGTGCTTGGACACCATCAAGGTAGAAAGTTTTCTCAGTACGCCGGAGCCATGATTGGACTGCCTGCTTCACATCTGAAGCGTTGGCCTCCCAAGAACTCCTTTAATGGATCTAACATGTGGAAATGGCTTGGGGCGAGATAAGGACTGTACAGGGGATTTGGCAATACCTTCCTGTAATGTGAAAGTGGTGTTAGTGAATGATTGTGTGTCCAGTCCCCACAGACAAATGTGTCTTTTCCACAAGTTGGCAACAAGCAATCTGTCGATTTTCAAGGATCAGGCGTTCCACTCACTGAATGTTCATGCTGAACATCTTGTGCCAGGATCCTCATACACGGACATACGGCCGCCTTTAAAACGTTTGCACCATTCCAAATGTTTTACTGCGGCTAAGAGTCTCAGTACCGTACTGTGCTTGATGTCTTTTGTAAATCAGTTTTAACGCCTTCATTCATGAGAAATTTCATCATAAAAATCGGGACGATTTTGACTTTATGCTATTGTTTCAACATTACTTTCCACTACTTTCCACATGCATTCTTGTACTGACAATCATGTCCAATATGTCTAGTGAAGTAAAATAAGTAAATTCATGCAGGGGAAACCTAAAAAATAACCCTCCACTACACAAAACCTTTGAATGAATGCCAGAGGTCTTTGCATAAGAAAATTCCCTTTGTTGTATAAAAGTAACATTTAAGAGAGAACATTTGCCCTCCTTGGGAAAAAAAAAAAAAGGTTTAAGAATAAACCT
The DNA here is from genome assembly GCA_030014215.1 of Clariallabes teugelsi. Lineage (NCBI taxonomy): Eukaryota > Metazoa > Chordata > Actinopteri > Siluriformes > Clariidae > Clariallabes > Clariallabes teugelsi. The sequence continues at coordinate 4,963,373 of JAQMYG010000035.1, forward strand.
AATTTCCCCAACAATTTATTTTATTACAATGGCATGAATTTAATTCCAAGAATTGCTCACAGATACAGTACATTTTATCAATCAAACCATCATGTACTACTCCTATGTATGATAGAGTTCATTGTGTTTCAGTAGAGATCTCTCTGGCTGAGCGGTTAATCAGGGCTGAGAACGTTTTCTTTTTTAGTTGGAGGGTAACAGAGTTGAACAAACCCCTTAGGGCTTTGCACATGATCACAAACAGACACTTGCTCAGTAGTGGTTTAACACTGTTCCGCTCCTGATATCCTTGATCTCAGTCACGTTGCATCATTAGTATTGGTGTAATATCCTGATATGGTTTCTGATTTCTCACTTTATCTTTAATTTTTAGTTCTACAGGCAAGCTTAACCATCTGCAACACCGAGAGGAAGCAGGAAGGTTTAAACAAGTACACTTTAAACAAGTAGGATTTTAATGACCTTCACAATGATGTATCCAGACCATCATATTATATTTAGAGACGCATGTGTCTATGACAGGGCAAAAAAAACAACAACACTTCATATCCTGTATCTGAACACTTCTCGCCTTTGTGAAATAGTAGGCATGTCCCGACGTGTCTGTCAACTGCAAACGAAATTTGAGTTCATCTCAAGTTCATGTACCGCGTAAGTTCATGTAGGTCACTTTGCTGTATCATACAGTAGCCCTAACATGTGGCAGGTTAATTCATAGTTATAGAAGAGAGAGGAATTGTAATGTATGTATTTAAAAAATTGAACCTTGGACGCTTTAGGCAAGGCAATGCTTGCTCTCTATCTTCATGCTTGACCTCACTTAGGTGAAGCTCATCATCCATTCAGCCCAACACCCTCCTCCTCCTCCTCCTCCTCTTCCTCCTCCTGTGCGTTCTCTCCTAAAATGTCAGCGTGTCCCTCCGGACATCCCAAAGCAAAGTGTCCCCAGACAGCTTCGCCACCATGCTGAAGGTCAGGTTACTGCTTCTAACCTCATTACACACCAAAGGCATTCTGGTAACCATCATATACAATGGTTATCATTTTCATAGAAGTTGATTTTCCTCCAACACTTCTGATGAATCTGCCCAGGAGAGCTGCCTCAGGGATGATGGGCAAGAGTGACCTGTGTGACCTCCTGCATAATTCAGCCAGTGATGCTGTAGAGAGCAAACTTTATTAACAAAAGGAAAACGTATGTGCTTAGTCTTTTGCCTAGACTGACCTCACCGATTTACGGTAGCATGTTTAAAATAAACTAAGATTGAAATGTTTTTTTTTTGTTTGTTGTTGACCATGCATTGATATTTAACATGCAGATGACTTTCATCCTCAATGCAATACACTTTTGAATCGATTGAAATGTAAATGTCTGCAGATCTTGGACTGTTTTTTTTTTTTTTTTTAAGGTTATGCACATCCCCCATCCACCACCACAGCATGAAAGAATACAATCAAATTTAGCCCACAGCAACGAAAAGCACAAGATAGCCATGCCTTTCTTTTTTTTTTAACGTTGCTCCATAAAACATTCTGCTCCACATACTGTAATACAGAATTCTCCAGAACCTAATAAGTGTTATTAATTAAATACTGTGAATGAGGTTCAGTATACGTTCTTTGTGAGATATGGGCCCCGTTTTTAGTTCTTCTCATAAACATCAATCACGTCTTCAACTTTCTCTCTATCCCTCTCTCTCTCTCGCCTCCCTGATGCTATACAGTACCCTACAGAGAGCCATTACAGCTTATAGCCCCGAGGGCGCAGGCCGTCTCGTCAGCGGCACACACAATTCAGGCCTCAATTATCTTCAGCTCCATCTTTGTCGATGACATCTTTATGTGCACATCGGTAAAGGGTAAAGAAATGAATGTAGAAAAGAGCTCGGGGAAAGGACGGGCAGTGAAGATCGCTTTGAATTCAACAGCACTTACTAAAATTCTTAGTTCTAGTCAGAAAGTATAATTTCCTCCTGGTAAACATCCTTGTTTGCATCCTGTGAGCCTTAAAGTATTTTCATGGACTCGTATCTAAAACACTGATAGCATTCATGTGGCATTCTGGGGGGAAAAAAGAAAATAAATTGATAACATTTGAGCTGAAATCTAGACAAAAATCAGTAAACTGGATTTTAGGTAAAATTTGAGGTTTACTTCTAGTTACGTACATGATTTGAACATACTGTACAGTAAATATTCATTCATTCACCGTCTATACCATTTATTCTGTGTATTGGGTCGCAGGGGACCTGAAGCCTATCCTGGACAGGGTGCCAATAAATCTCCACGCACACATGCACACACCACACAATTACATGCTTATTTTCTTTTGAGCCTTGTCTTCACCTCTGTCCCGTCATTGGTCTGTTTCCTTGATTGGATCCAGATGTTCTGATATCAACCCTAGTTTGTCTATACGTATTCTTGTGTCTTATTTAATTATTTTTTTTGTGAAGTCTCAGCACTCTTTTCTGTCTTTTGTATCAACACTTTTTTCATTTGTAGTATAGATATTCTTTATTCAAAATACTGAATTGGAAAAACTTCAATTCAATTCAATTCAGTTTTATTTATAAAGTGCTTTTTTTTCTTTTAACAATGCACATTGTCGCAAAGCAGCTTTACAGAATAAAATAAATAAATAAATAAAATAAAATTATGGAAATGAGTTTGAAAAGTGTGAGGAATACATATAAATCATAATGATCAGATTGTCACTGATTAGCAAGCCAAATGTGACAAAGAAAAAACTCCCTGAGATGACAATAGGAAGAAACCTTCAGAGGAACCAAACTCAACAGGGAACCCATCCTCATTTGGAAGTTCAGGTGTTTAAGTTAATATAAGAGTACACTATTGAGTTACTGCAGTCACAAGTCAACAGAGATCAGTTGTCTGCATCAGCATCACAACATACCACATGGGCGTCCATGCGACCGGATCTCCAACCAGAAGCGGAGCACCAGGATGAGTCAGACAGGTCCAGAGGGCAGAGGGGGTTGGGGCCGCTGTGAATATATATTTAGTGCAGAGGGCAAGCAGGGACACCGGCAGGACTAACTATGACAGCATGACTAAAAGGGAGATTCAGAAGGAAACACAGACATGAGGGCTCCCTGAGAAGTAAACTAACCAGTCACTCCACTGTCAACAAACCTAACTGATCAGTGAGAGTGCGGCAGACAGCATCTAAACATACCAGTTCACCATAATACACTACGTCTACAGTATGAGTCCCCAAGATCTGCTTCTTTACCTAAGGCAAATCTATTTTTAAAAAATGCTTGGCTAAATAAATAGGTTTTTAGCCTAGACTTAAACTTTGAGACTGTGTCTGAGTCCCGAACATTAATTGGAAGGCTGTTCTATAATTTTGTGGTTTTGTAAGAAAAAAATCTGCCCCTAATGTAGTTTTCATAATATAAGGTACTGACAAGCAGCCTGCATCCTTAGAGTGGATGTAGTACTGTAGGCATGGCGTATCAAAAAAACACTAGCAGACCATTTTGTGTTTCAAAGGGTAATAGTAGTATTTTTAATCTTTAGGCACTTTATAAATTTTCATGAAGTTTGGCTCGCCTCCCCCCCCCAAAAAAGGCGTAACTATTTGACATATATATATTTAGTCACTTAATGAGTTTAACCCTTTCTCTGAACTATACTAATGATACTGTATTCGTGAAGTGCGGGAAAACAACAATGAGGGATTTACTGTACTTAAATCCCCAAGTGATTTCCTTTCCTCAGGTGACTACACACTGACTTATGAGGCTAATTTTAAAAATCAAAAGGTGAAGTCACTTGCCTCAGAAAAAATATAATTCTTCACAATTTTGCTGTAATGTTTAGATCTTAGACATTTAGAGTTTAGAGTTATAATCATAATCTAATTCTTTTAGTGAATTGGAAATAAAATCCTGATAATGTTATTTTTACCTGGTGCTGGGGGGGGGGGGGGGGGGGGGGGGGGGGGGGGGGGGGGGGGGGGGGGGGGGGGGGGGGGGGGGGGGGGG
>JAQMYG010000035.1:4967395-4978722 GCA_030014215.1 Clariallabes teugelsi
TAATTTTATTTTTAAATGTTGCCCCCCCCCCCCCCCCCCCCCACTGTGTAGGTTATTAAATATTATATTATAATGTTATAACATATAAATATAAATGTTATAACATGCAAATGGGAAACACATTTTATGTCAGGAAAGCCTTTTTGCTTAATACATACATATTCACACATTATGAGGTCTGTTTTATTCCTTGTAAATATCTGAACCCCAACATGATAAGAATTCTCCCCACAAACCCAAATCATAAAAATGTCGAAAATAATAAGAGCTGAAGGAATATGGCACTCAAGTATATCTGATGTCATGTCACACTGTATGTTTGTCAATGTGATTCTGCTACACTGACGTTTCAGCCACTGTGGAGACCTAGATATGTCACAAATGCCTGATATCTTGGCAAACAGGACATTTTTTCCTGCTAAACTCAAAAGCAGGAGAAATTTTTTTTTTCTCAAATAAGCAAGCTTTGAGGCAAGAGGTGTCCTCTAGCATAATCTGTCAGCCAGCATCTACTTGATGACCCTTTTTTTTTGTCATGCGGGACGGCATGAAATGATAAAATGTGGAAATAATTGGTATATGACAAATCCATTTTAGTTAAATTCTCTTAAAATTGAGTTTATTCACACTTAAGACTGTGGGCCTTTTATGACAGGAGTATACAGTAGATGCACTTGAGTAAAATTCAGTACCTACTGTATGTTCAACCCAATGTTGATTTTACCTTTAATATCAGACTGCGGTAAATCATCACTTCTGTATTCTGAACATGTGCTTGCTTCTAGTTCAAATTCAGAAACCACAAATGATGTTAAAAGGCCTTTCTCAATACAACCACATCTATTGTTGAGACTAAGTTGACTGTTTTATGTTTATCTTATATTTTTTAACTGTTTTATTTTGATTATAAATAAAATTTTAAATCATTTAAAATGTTTTGTTGCTATTATTTTCTATTTTATTTTATGATTATTCTCTTCTTTTGTATGTAAAGCACTTTGAATTACCATTGTGTATGAAATGTGCTATACAGATAAACTTGTCTTGTCTTGCCTTGCCTAAGACTCTGAGGTCCAGACTTTACTTGCCTTCATTGGTTAGAATCAGTCTTACAATTTGAAATGTTCTTGTGATAGACAAAAAAACGATTGATTAAAAAGCAGTGTACTTCCAAATGTCATATTTTATTAATGGTCACCTGTACTGGTTTATATAATGAGAGATGCATCTTGTCAGGAAGTTAGGTCCAATAGTCTATAGTAATCTATATACAGTAACAGCTGATCCCTGACATTGGTTCATTCATGTGTTAGCCTTAGGTAATATCTACTTATTCATCCTCTGTATCACCTTTATCCTAATCAAGTTCATGATGGATTCACACTTTTTCCACACATTGGGAGATTTTAGAGTCATCCAGTCCACTTCGGCCATGTGTTTGGGAGGTGGAAAGAAACCACCTGACTACACACTGACTTATGAGTGACTGAGTGACTTACCCAACAACCTAAAGGAACCCAATACATACTGTACATGGGCAAAACATGCAAATAGACAAATAGACATTGTAGAGACAATAACTAAAGCTCAGGCTTAAACCCAGGACTGTAACATGACATGAGTCAATAGTATCAAAGTGGCAACAAATTCAGAACTGACACGTTTAAAGATGATTGAGGGCCAAGCAAATCCACTTGACAGTGACAGTTCAGTGGCATACCCGAGTTTGTTTTTGAAATTGAGTCACTTTTGACCCACATGACAAATATACTGTATATAAGGTATGGCTTCAAGAAAATGAGGAGCATGTAAAAATATTAGAATTCATTTAAAAATCTTGAACTGTTTCAGGTAAAGTGTTTTTAAAGAATCTTGATGTTGAAAAAGTGTTAAGTTGAGAGCAATTCCACTTAGAACTATAAAATGCTCCATGTTTTGTAAATTGTCTGGTATAAAGTTTGTGAGCTGAGTGCTGCACCTTTTAACCTCATTAAAAACTTAAAATTCAAGCTTTTCTGACTATAACATTCAAGTCTTAAAGGTTTTTTTTTCTTAAATGTGTGTGTAAGCGTGTTTTCACTGAAAATAGGGCAACTCACCTTAGAAAGGAGAAAGAAAGGCGCTGCCTATTCAGCACATTTTTTAAAAAAATACAAAACATAACCTTGAACTCTTACTATCAGCTTAGGCAGTCTCCACAGACTTACTCTGCTTTACTGTATACTGCCACACTCAATAAACTTATGGAAACTTTATGCAGGGTTAAGATTAAGTTGAATACAAAATATAAAAATGCTGCATTTAAATTTCCTTTATTTTGTGCTAATTTTGTTATAAGATCAGATTGTAACTGCAAGGAATTTAAATGAACACCTGGCCATCTGGGAAATATGCACCGATCAGCCATAATATTATGACCACCTGCTCAATATTGAGTAGGTCCCAACTTTTGCCACCAACAAAACAGTGATGTACTGTGTGTTCTGACACCTTTCTATCACAACCAGCATTAAACGTCTCATCAATTTGATCTACAGTAGCGCTTCTATTGGATTGGACTACACGGAGTAGCCATGTGCATCAGTGAGCCTTGGCCACCCATGATGCTGTCACCAGTTCACCGGTTTTCAAGAATATCCCACAAGAGCTGCAGTTTTGGAGTTTCTCCGACCCAGTTGTCTAGACAGCACAATTCGACCCGTCTCACAGTAGATACATTTTCAAAATCTCGTTACAATAGTGGCTGGAATTGGGTGAGATATATTAGGCAGCAAGTGAACCTTTTTTTGATGTGTTGGAAGAAGAAAAAATGGGCAAGCGTAACAATTTGAGTGACTTTGGCAAGAGCTAATTGTGATGGGTAGAGGACTTGATGAAAAGCTTGTGATAGAAAGGTGGTAGAACCCACAGTGCATCGCTGTTAAGGGGGGGACCTACTAAATAGTAGGCAATAACGTTAAGGCTGATCAGTGTACATGTAAGTAAAATAAAGCAACCTTAATTGTTAATTTCATAGTATATTCCTTTAATACATGTAGGTGCCATTGCTCATGCAAGTTTCCTGACTTTGCTTTGATTTGGTTTTCTGCAGCCACTTTATCTCAGTAATAAATAACTGTGATAACTAAGTATTACCAAATGTAACAACATAGAGTGTGAAGAATGTTGGCAAAAGCTCCAGGTATTGGCTCTTCAGTGGTGGACCTACAGCAAGTTTTGTCAATATAGCAACTTAACTATTGAGACCTGAATGTCTTCATATGAGGACATGACATTTTCTATCTAGCTAAACTATCTTTATGTTCTTGTATGATCCACATGAGGACCGTGTGAAGACATTGTTTAAGATTAGCATACTGTAGGTGCCAGGAAAGAGAAATGGTGAGGAGGAATCGCATTGTACACAATCAGATGAAGTATAAACAGAAAGCCATATACAGAGGTGGCCAAAAGTATTAAGACAACACATGCAATGTAATATACAGTAGTTCTCCCTATAGTTCTCACCCTTTCTAGCTTTCTAGTAAAGCATGAAGAATAAAAGACTTAATAGAAAATGTTGATTGTTGTATAGCAAATTGAATCCCATTATTTAAAAAAATAATAATTAGAATGTCGTTAATGTCGTTCCAGGTTCTCTGTGTGCATGGAGTTTGCATGTTCTCCCTGTGTTTGGTGGGTTTCCTCCGGGTACTCCGGTTTCCTCTCACAGTCTAAAGACACGCAGATTAGGTTAATTGGCATTCCCAAATTGCCCGTAGTGTGTGAGTGAGTGTATGTATGTGTATGTGTTTTTGCCCTGTGATGGATTGGCACCCTGTCCAGGGTGTACCCTGCCTCGTGCCCTAAGTCTCCTGGGATAGGCTCCAGATCCAGAGAGAGTGAGTGAGTAAAACACTCAATATTATATTTGTCTCAATACTTTTACCCACCACTGTACATACAACATAAAATATCACCAGATATTGTGAGGTTGAATCTGTTTGATCTTTCAGGTTCCCATGGCTAGAATGGTAGCCATGGGTACCTGACGTAGGAGTCATAGGTAGCAAAACTGGCTGTGGTGTCAGAAGGAAGCTGTGTTCCCACATCAATCCTAGCAACATTAGACAATTATGCAGGTCTATGAGTTCACACAGGCAGAAGTGGGCGGATAGTGCGTTCCTCCGAGTTTTGTGTTATGCCACCCTTAATGGTAGCCATTTGAAAAGATGCATTCAGCTGGCATTACATGTTTAAAAGAGTAACAAGAGATACTATTTTTTTTCTGGAGAAGATCTCCTTAATGTAATGGACATAAATCCTGATAATTTTGCAAAAACTTCAAAATGCAGCTATAGACCTATATTTTATAGGTGATAAGGGCCACACTTTGGGGATGTTGGTTCTCCATCTGAGAAGCCTTTTTCCACTTGTATGGCTTCAGTAAGGTCTTTGAATTAAAAACTGTTTTTTCTGTACCAAATCTGTACTGTATAAAAGTTTGGAATAATTATGGTTAGAAGAGCTGTTTTTATTACTTCATTTGCATACAATTTAAATACAATTCCTGCTAATTTTGTAAGAGGTCACACTGGTTTATGCAATATTAGTCTGGCCTTTAAAAACTGTATCACAGCTCTATGAATAAAAAGGTACTTTTTTTTTCTCATAAGGATGATATAAGCCAAGCCTGCGGTTAAGTTTGGCAATATCCCTTTTAAAAAAGTGATATTTCGTGATTTGTGTCATGTATCTAGAGAAATGTGTTTCTCTCTGGCGCTGTGCATGAATAATTCTGCTCGCAGAGGTCACGAGTTTATCACAGCAATAAGAATAAGCATCAAATTTAATATCTACTTTTAGCATGGAATATTATTATTATTATTATTATTATTATTTGAATTTGTATTAAAATCTACAAAAAAACCATAGATATTTTTCTGTCAAGCCTGTAACAGCATCAACTTTCAAACATCAGCACAAACATAAAAATTTTTTACAAACTGTAACACAGTATGAAATCAGAGCTTAATTAGGATAGTATAAAAATAAAAGTTTATGAACTTTTTATAACTGAAAAAAAAAAAAAAAAACCTAAGCAGATTCCTTTTCTATTTTTGTAAACGAATGACAAAGTGTTCGACACCCTGATAATCGTTTCCTTAACGTCTCATTTCCTCTCAATGGTACATCACAGAGAAATGTCTACAGATCCGGGAACAAAAGAGTTTGGGCACAGAAGAGTGATACTTCCTTATAAAGGTATAAACAGGATACAGACAGTGCTTCTAAATGACACACATACACACACACACACACACACACACACACACACACACACACACACACACACACACACACACACACACCCTATGTGGAATATCTCAGAGACCATCAAAATGTTTAAACATGTTATAACAAATCACCCATGAGGCCTTGTGTTCCTGTGTCAGCTTGTCAAAAGGCTCATTACCCTACAGGTGCTCTGATCAGATATAGATTAACTTCCGTTGCTCACACTTTTACTGAACCGGTGGCATCGCGGATAGCACTGTCGCTTCCCACCTCCAGGGTTGAGGGTTCAAATCCATACCATGAGCCTGTTCGCATGTCCTCCCCATGCTTGAGGGGTTTCCTCTGGGTACTCTGGTTTCCTCCCACAATCCAAAGACATGCAGATTGGGCTGATTGTACCTTGTGGGTGTACCCCTCTTTGTACCTCTATAGAATAGGCTCAAGACCCACACAGTGCTACACAGGATAAGTGGTATAAACAATGGAAAGATTGTGGCTTGGTAAGATATCTGGTATCAGGGTGGCTTACAACTTTTTACAGTATGTCTCAGCCATCTATACGTGGTCCATCATATGTTTCCCTGGGTCTATCTGTGGTCGTTTGTTGCCGTCAGAAGTCAATCTCAGGCAGCTGTAGTCATGATTACAATAGGACCTTTTGCTGTGACTAGCTAAGGCAACACCTACTGCCACATGCTACGGTCAGTATTGATTTACAAACAATATATTTTTTAAATTTAATTAATAGCTCTGTAGGGATCCATAAACCCTTGTGACACATCTTAGACCTACTCATAAGTTCTTGTAGTTACTGTACCTGTTGCCTGGTTATACCAAACTGTTGGTTTTTCCATGCCTTTATGTACTGTAGCACCACAGTATTTTGCCTTAGCTCTGTCTTAGTGCTTTATAACTATGCCATACTTAGTAATAGAGACATAACAAGCAGCGATTATGAAAGATTTTGAAACCCAATGGTACCACTGACAGTACCACTGGTCATGCACTCTGTCTGTCAGTAGCTACAGTATGTCTGCTTGGATTATAGTTCTTAATATAAACATTTAAATATAATATAGCTTTGTTTGACATGCACAAATTGGTTTTGCTCATGTTTTTCTCCAACTTTGAGCGAAGGTTAGGCTCCCAGTCTTTCTGATTAAGTCTGCCTTCTGCATTAGTACTAGTTACAAGACATCAGCCTCATCTACAGTATGATTGGCTGGCTACTTCATATTGAACCAAGCAGTGCACTTACTGTAGCTCAGCCGATGGCCGAGTGGATGTAAGTCTGAAGTAAAGACTGGTGGGAAAGAGATGTTCTCATGGAAAATAGTGATCAGAAATGGAAGCCCAATTTTCCCCCCAGGAATAATCAGATCAAGTGTTGTTCACTCTTGCATTCCAATTGAACATTCATTCTGATCAGATCAGACTGTTTCAATTCATGTGTTTACAGATGCATTTTTATTTCGCTTGGGCTATTATTCCCATTATAAATAGAATATTTGGTCATTTTAAACATACCAAGTAAGAGAAACAGTAACAAATTATGGTCCTGTATTAGATCATGAATGAAGTGTTGTACAATTAATGCTTTCTTTTTGAGATTTTTTTAAAGCTATAACCTCTCACAGCCGGGGGCCTAGACAGAGCTGATTGGCCGAGCTCTCTTAGAGGGGAGGGATGGGAGGCACTTCACATCTATCACATCTATCTTCACGCTATCACATTCAATTTCAAGCAGTTTGAAAAGATGCAGTTGGTGACGTTACGTGGCTCAGAGGAAGTACCTGATAGCCTTTGCCCTACCTGGTTGGTAGTCGTAGTAGCCTTGATGCGTATTGAGTTCCCTGATGATGGGTGGGAATTGGTTACGACTAAGTTAGGGAGAAAATGGGGCAAAATAAATAAATTAAATAATCAAATGATGGTAAATGCACAGCAGGTCTGAAAGGTGTCTTAAGTTCATATTATGTGCACTGCCGAGAACTAGAGCTGCTTGAGCTGGCGATAAATAAATCGGGGGGCAAATTGAGTAAATGATACACAGTGGTACAAACTTTGACTCTATTAATTTTTAACCTCTTTTAATTTCATGACACACATATTTGTTGCTGTATCCCTTGAAACATCCACAGATTCCTTGTACAATACAGGACAATTTCTTACAAAACAAGAAACTCTGGTTTACACTGATGTTAGAAAAAATACAGTTTCTTTCTCTGCTTGTTCAAGCATGCACTTTATACAGTACTTGCGCTTTATACAGTATGACTGTGCGAGCTTTGTTTATTCAGCTGGTTTAAACCAAGTCCATTTTGTGCAACTTTCTTTCGTGAGCCGTTTTCTCGTTCTTAGACATTCTCTTTAAGATCAAATCATTTACAGCTAGCAGGTGCTGATTATGTAAGCAGCGGATCGATACTCAAACGCCCCTTATAAACGCCTCACGGCGGTCTTCTGTCGTGGGAAGAATAAAGAGTGAAACATTCTTGAGTTGAAAGCTTGAGAAGCTAATATCTGCTAAGCGAATCTGGCAAGCTCTAGCATCCCCCGCGGCTAACGCAGCACCCACACATAGCGAGCGCAGCTGCATCTCGTATGAGGCATTATCAACTCGACGTTGTCCGACACACCCTTACTGCTGTTCCTGCATGTGAATTCATTGGGAGTTGCGAAAAAATTTAAATGATTGCTTTAGGGACAAGAACATTCTTTTGAGCGTTGAGCTGGGTGGAGAATTTCACTTGGTTCTGACTAGCTGAAATGCAAAGCAGATGGCACGGAGCAACGTTAGGGATCAGGACGAGTAAATTCAGGGTGAAATCCAGTAGATGATGATCATAAAGCTTAATAAAGTGACATTCTTGACAAAAACCCATGACTTGAGTGTACATACAGTACCTTGCAAAAGTATTTACACCCCTTGAACTTTTCCACATTTTGTCACGTCAGCGTAAAAATGCATTTTATTGGGATTTTATGAAAAAGACCAACACAAAGTGGCACACAATAGTTTACTAATCAGGTGACTTCTGAAGACAATTGATTCCACTGTATTGTAGTTATGAATATTAGAGTGAAGTAGGCTGACTACAAATGCAAGCCATACTTTTCAGATTTTTATTTGTTAAAGGTTTTGAAAACCATTTATCATTTTCCTTCCACTTCACAATTACGTACAAATTTGTGTTGGTCTATCACTTTAAATTTCAATAAAATACATTTATAATTGTGGTTGTAACGTGACAAAATGTGTAAACGTTCAAGGGGTATGAATACTTTTGCAATCATCTGTGCTCAATAATAATGTACTTATTATATTAGGGTTCTTGTCTAACATTTTGTACTGAACTGTTTTTCAGTCGATTTAACCAAGAAATAAAAGCAATATATTTCAGTCTGAAAAATCAGACATTTGGCTTTGGCTCCCCGCCCCCCCACCCCCCCACAGCAACTGCATGCTCAGCACTTTCGACTACAGAGAAATAAAAAGAAGGAGGCTATCATGTAATGTTTGTTCATGTGGTTTCCCATGAATTTAAGCCCACATCTATGATGATTCTATTTTTTTTTTTATTTATTATTATTTAACCAGTTATGACTTGCATGAAAGTGCTTGTGAAAACATCCGCACTTTTTAATGCCCTTTGAATGTTCAGGTGCTTCTTCGGGGAGGATCGTTTTTCTTTCACCACATTCTTGTCTGGAATTCCACATCCCCATTCAACTGAATGAATGGCAGATATTCCTTTGAAAGTGCGCCATTCAGTATAGTGTTTTACATCCCGTTCCCATCCTCGGACAAAACCGTTTTCCTTTTCCCTCAGAGCATTTCCAAAACATCCATCATTCATTAAGCCGGGGTCAGGCAAAGGGACAGACATTTATGCAGGCTTTCAAAGAGGATGAAATCTAATATAAGGAATATGGAGTGGGAATAAGCTTCACAGTACTCAAAACCAGAAGCGTAAACAGTTTTAATAGTGGTGTTAATTAGTGACTTTAGGGACGATAACGCTTTTGGCAGAGGACAGATGGGGGCATATCTGATTTATTTTGATTGTTTTGGCTGGCATTGGAATAACCCAGCTGGTACTACTTATGCCTCACAGCTAGGTAACATTACATTTGATGGCAATCACACACACATTATTTTACAACTGGGACATGGAGACCAGCTGACACTGCTTAATTATCGACTGGAACAAAAGCAGTAATTAATAAAATTTGATGTTCACATGGACATGTTTTTTTTTTTTTTCCAAAAGAAAGAAAATAAGGTTTGACTCAGACGATTTCAGTGATCACAGTGTTAAAGAATCACACAAAACTAGCTGGACAAAATTTTTATGAAAGTTTGGCAGTACTTGGGTATTTCCTGACGTTTAACCTGCACAATGAGAGAAATCAAAATGTTGAGTAAAAGCGATGTTATGTGTCGGATTTAATAATCTACTTTAAAATAAGCTACCAATAAGCTACTTGCTCAATGTAAAAACACCTGCACGAATAGATATTAATTAGAAAAGATAAACTCAAAATGTTTTACTAAATTTTACTGAATTAGTTCATATTTTTACTTTGGCTGAAATAACAGAACTGAAGTGGTATAAGTGAATTTTAACATGCTGGAGTCGTTTTAGGACAAAACTTCATCTGATCTACTTTTTCAATTTCTCATCTGTGATTCACTCTACGATCACCAAACAGGGAGTGTTGGCTTATGATGAAAGAAGTACAACTTAGTGTGAACAAGGTGTAAGATACTCAACCTAACAAAATTTGATTTCTTTGTATTAATACATTAGACAGAGAGTTCTGCCATACAGAAAGACAGACATGTACTGTACATAAGCTACAACCTGAAATAATAATATCACTGATTACATTAAAGCTCTTCAGTTTATTTTTAACTTTAACCTTTCAACTCTTTCTACAAACTCTTTGAGAGGTTGTTCAGCTAAAAACAACCAGAATTAAAATGCAAGGAAATGCTTGTTAAAGACTAACTTTTACCTTGTTTATATCCAAGGTTACCTTGCTTGTAACCTTGCTTATTTTATATCGTGTTTAAGTGCACTCAATATACGAAGGGTGATCAAACCAGGAATGAAGGCGTAAAAGAAGAAAACTTCAAGTACCAGTATATTTTATTTTTTATAAAAGTCTGGACACATTATGCTAATGTAAGCTATGAGCTTCCATTCTGTGTAATACCAAACTTACAGGGTGCTTCGAAGCAGGTGATTCGTAAATATGACCTTTCTGACTGTATGGAAGGGAGACCTTTCTGGATCCAGAGAACACTAACATAAAACACAAAAGTATCAACAAAACAATTCATAAAAAAAAGAAAATTTGAACACTGATACTGATACAGGTCCCTGGTCCAGTCCTTATTTTCTGATGTTTTTCCTGTACATGGTTTCGTCCAGGTTTGCCAGGTTTTTGAACAGGTTGGTGAATTGGCTATTATAAATTTCCCCCTAGGTGCAAATGTTTGTGTGGGTAGACCAGGTGTGTCCCATGCAGGGTGTGTCCACACCTCACACTCAGTATTTCCAGGATAGGCTCTGGATTCATATCCACTCTGACAAAGCAATTTTGACTGACTGAATGAATGCTGGTGAATAAACGACTTTGTTATTATGTCTACTTACTGTAGTTCCATGTACTCAGTGTTCTGTGTATTAGGAACAATACAACATTGGCTGCTATAAATTGTAGGTACACATACACCTAAGACCTGTGGTTCTTTACCGTTGTCTAGAATGTCTTTGTAATGTTGTAGTATTGCAACTTTACTTCAGTTTAACTAAGACTAAAGCTACGTTTATATGGCGTTATATTCCTGTCACAATCCTGAGCGCGTGGTTTGACATTTTGAGAGCAGACAATGCACTCTATGCACGTGCAATGTCTCCCCTGCGCGCTCAACAGCTCGATTCTGCGCGTGCAGAGTCTTCCCTGCTCGCTCAACGTGTTCTCCGCGCACGCGCGACTTCTCGATTCTGTGCGCGCTCGACTCTGTGTGCACGCGCGTG
>JAQMYG010000035.1:4978822-4989010 GCA_030014215.1 Clariallabes teugelsi
CGTGTAAACAGACGGTCAAAAAAAATCAGATATAGGCAACAAATCAGAATTGGGCATCGAGACCTGCAGTGTAAACGAGGCTTATGTTCACATTCCCTGCCTGAAGTGACTCAGTTCCAATGTTTTACACTAATGAGATACAGATCTGTTTTTTTAGGAGTAGTCTGAACGCTTCTAAATCTGATCTGAGTCACTTTTGTATGTGGTTCTAGATTGGACTCATATCTGATACATGGTCATGTGACTTGAATGCAAACAGGAAAATCACAAGTCATGTGACTTTGGTGGTTGTGTCATCAGTCAGCACCGGCAGTGCAAGGATTTCACAGCAATGCTAGCAATAGCCGATAAAACAGCTAAAGCGAGGCGTCTGGCTTTCTTCTTTCTTCCTTCATCTGGATCTCAACAAATACAGCTGAATAACTGCTTGTCATTCTCCAGAGCAGAACTCCACGCAAATCTTTCATTAAAATCACATCCACACAGGCGAATAAATGGCACGGATAGCACATGATCACATGCTTTCTGGTTGTTTTTGGTTGTTTCCATATTCCAAAAATAATAATATGATAATATTGAAAGTTCTTCATTTTTGTGACGCCAGTTCTATATCCTGGTGGTGGTAAAATTTACACATTATAAAAGTAATGATAACTTTTGTTCTAAAATCCAGTGGCTTAATGTACCCCCCTCGTGCCCCGAGTCTCCTGAGATAGGCTCCTGGCCCTCCAAGACCCTTTGCTGGAGCTGTGCTGCTTGGGTTTTAAAGGTTAAAACTAAATGAACACACACAAACAATTTAGTATAAAGTCTTTCCAAACGAGTGGAAGTTATTAAAGCAGCCGAATGCAACTAATTCTGGAATAGGACAAAAACAAGCACATGTGGGTGCAACAGACAAGTGTCCAAATATTTTTGGTCATATAATGTACAGTAAATTTCAGTGCTATTTTTGTCTAAACCCTGTAGGAGAAATGGACCACCATTAGCCGAATATTATCTGGTACGGCATCCTTTTGCTTGTAGCACATACGAAATAGACTCCCAGGACATCCTTATTCCTGTCTTGTATAACAAAAAACAAAGCATTCTATTATTTTCTTTCACCTCCGTTTAGAACCATCATATTTCATAACACAACCTCGCATTATCTCCACCACTGGCAAAACATCTGATAAGACGTTCTGAATTCGGCTGCCCGAAGAGAGATCTAGTTTTGCGGCTCCTAGGCGGCATTCCTTTCATCCTGAAACGGTGCACACCTTCCTGCTGGGAGGGAATTTTCAACAATTCCGGCAGTAAAGGTTCAGCTCCGGAGCACACAGCTTTGAGATCAGAAACGTTCAATAGAGAGGAGGATTGTCAGGCTTTGCCTACTGGGTGTAGAGTAAACTGACATGTTCTTCCTACAGGGTCCCTCCCCATGAGGTACATTCCTCTGGTAGAAATGCTGTCAACAGTTCGAACCTGAGGTGTTGAGGTGACATGGAAACTGGAGAATGTTGACTATTTGCTGAACGATTCCCCTGAAAGATTTTCTGGGAAAACATGCCAGCTGCATTATCGTTTCCAAAGCTGTTACAAGAATTATTACATATTTCATTTTCCCATTGCATTTCATCTTAAAGGTTTTATACTAAGAATGGGCCTGATATGGCAACCTGGATACAAACAGATTTTTCTTACAATCATTTCCAGTTCATATTACAATCAAATGTATTAAATCATGAAAAAAAACATTTATATCCTACTTGCACTTTCAAGTGTTTGCAAATTTATGCATATACATAAGAAGACAGACTAATGTAAAGTGACTCCATATCATATAATTTATATCTATTACTTCACTTTTATACCTCCGTACCTTGGCATACGAACGCCCCGCCTCATAAATTTTCACCTTAAGATCTGAAATTTTGCAAGAAATTTGCCTTAGCATGCGAAGGATTTTCGGCCTACTAGCAAACGAACTGAGCCGAACTGAATGCCAGCTAAATGTGCATTCATCTGGGAGCCGTTCAAAAACGGCTTGCATTAGTGGTAAGCCAAGCGAAGCAAGTTAACATATTTTGTGGTGTTTTTTGCATTCAGTTTCGTTTTTTAAAGCAGACGTGGGGCCAATAGGAATTAAAAATTAAACTTATGTAAGGTTTAATATCTATTTATTTCACATTTTACTTCAATTCCATGTCTTTTCGAAATGTTTTTTTTAAACTTTATTTTATATGCACAAATATGATTATAGTGTTGGAAATTGGTGGTGTAGTGGTTAGCAGCGTCCGGGTTCGATTCCCGGCCAGGCTCGATTCCCGTCTCTGTGTGCATGTTCTCCCAGTGCTTGGTGGGTTTCCTCCGGGTACTCTGGTTTCGTCCCACAGTCCAAATATATACAGGTTAGGCTAATTGGCGTTCCCAAAAAATTGCCTGTAGTATGTGAATGAGTGTGTGAGTGTGTGTATGTGTGTGTGCACTGCGATGGATTGGCACCCTGTCCAGGGTGTACCCTGCCTCGTGCCCTAAGTCTCCTGGGATAGGCTCTAGGCCCCCATGACCCTGAATACAGGATAAAGCGGTATAGAAGATGAGTAAGTGGAACAAATTATCTGCATTTACATTATCTTCTATGAGAAAATGCATTTTGCAATGCAAAATTTTGCCTTAAGAACTCGCTACCGGAACAGATTAAATTTGTATGCTGAGCTAGCCGGAGCAGACGTTCTAATCCAGAGCGAACATGTCCTCTTGCTAGTTCACTGGATCAAGAACTAAGAACACTAATCAACTTTTAGTTAAAATTTGTCATTTTCTATAATTGACATTATTATGTAAAATACCGAAAGCCAACACAAACTTCAAAATTAAGACAAATAAAACTAATAATTGAAAAAAGAAATGGCACCATATGAATGGAGATAAAGCCATAAGTCATAAAAAGCCTCAGCTGAAGAAGCATTTATCAAACAGTGCAGTCTAAAACTCTAAGGCCACAGTTATAAATCTGAAATTTTAAAGTTTTACAATTCTGAAATATTTAAAACAAAGAAAGCAAACATTCAAAATATTCTGCACTGTTTTACTTAAAGGTAAGTGAATGTGTGATATTGAGCATGTTAACTTCTTGAACAAAAGGTCAGATTTTCCTCTTAACTTCTCTCCTCCACTGAAGCATGTGTTCAGATCACACGCAGATGGATTTGACCTAAATGTAAATTAGATGGTGAGCTTTTGCACAAATCAGCTCAAGTGCACGTTGTCATTAAAGATAAAAAAGGGGACGAGCCAAATACTAAGAAACTCTAAAATCCATCTCAATATTTCAAAGCTCTTATTTTCCTAAGCCCTTTCAGACTGATGTACTCCACTGTATTCAATAATTTTATTGGGGACAAATTTACTTCCACTTCTAAATTGCATCCTTTGATGATTTGTTTGTAAATGTGGCAGATTTTTTAAAATTAGATTTTTATGTATGCAAACACTTAAACACAACTTTAGTTAAAGTCTGATGAACTATGCCCACTTGATCATAACTTGTGTTATTGTTGGTCGTTTGGCTGCCCATGTCGAGGGTGGACCATCCAATCCAATCCAAACAATAACTTAGGCACAGGATTTATGCTGGAGGCCCTTTCTGATGCAAATCTTCCATTTTATCTGGACTTTGGGGCCGTGTGTGTGTGTGTGTGTGCCCTGCAATGAATTGGCACTCTGTCCAGGTACCTTTGGTACGCACCTTGTGCCCAAAGTCCCCTGCGACCCCATGGATAAGCTATACAGGATAAGCGCTATAGACAATGAATTAATGAACAACAATAACTACTTCTTCTCATTATTATTATTATTATTATTATTATTATTATAATAATAATAATAATAATAATAATATCAGCGTATATACCACAGGCGTATGCTTCCATAATCCTCATATTTATCCACTTCCAAACTAGAACTCTTACTCCACATTTGTTCTCATTTTCATACCTCTACCATGAAATCGGGATTAATTATTGGCTGCTCCCCTTGAGAGCCCACAAGCTTTGCCATAAAAGGGTCAGCAATCTATTTTACATTTACATATGCTTATCAACACTCCCTCATTTTATACTCCCATGCTTCATTAAGTATATCTTGGCCTTCTCCACACACACACCTCACACAGTTAATATCCTTGCACGTATTGAAATAGATGAAGTCCTGCTTCTTCTTCTTCTTGTCTTGCCTCGGGTTAATTCTGGTATCAGTGTCATTAATTGGGGTCCAGTGAAGAGTGAATGAATGTATATAAACAGGTTTAGCAATTCCTTCTTCTATTTGTTCATTGCAATAATAATAATAATAATAATAATAATAATAACGTCGAAGCATAGCAGTTATGGAGCTGAATGTAAAAATGACGTCTAGACAAAGGAGTGCAATACACCATCCAAGAAATGCCTGAGGCCTTGGCACTGCTGACAGAATGTGTACATCATGAGTGCAACACCTTCGGCATTTTGTGTGTCTGTGTATCGAGGGGTCGTTCCTCAACAGAGGTGCCATTTGTTTCTTACTGATATTATATTTCACAAATAGGAAGGAAATGTAATACTTTTTGTGAAGAACCTTTGTGCATGACTAATATATATATATATATATTGCCTCTCATTTTTCTATAACTAAAGTTTTCAAAATACTTTTCGTGAATATATGAATCCATTTAACATCTCATGCATGAAACATTAGTTTACCTGAACTACAAACTCTGAGTACAAAAAAAAAACATACTTTTTAGTGTCCCATAACATTGACTCAATCAGCAGGAGGACTTGAAGATCATAAGAAGAAGAAGAAGCCTGAATTATGCCTATTTATGATCATTAGAATTATAATTATCATTACTAAATAAAAATTAAATACATTGTACATATTTGATGCCAGGCAGCATGGAGGCTTAGTGGTTAGCATTGTCGCCTCACACCTCTAGGGTTGGGGTTCGATTCCCGCCTCTAATAAGATCTGTGTGCATGGAGTTTGCATGTTCTCCCCGTGCTTGGTGGGTTTCCTCCATGTTCTCTGGTTTCCTCCCACAGTACAAAGACATTCAGATTAGCCAAATTGGCATTCCCATATTGCCCTTAGTGTGTGAATGGGCATGTGATCATGTGTTTGTGGGTGTGCACTGCGATGGATTCGGACCCTGTCCAGGATGTAGCCTGTCTCATGCCCTAAGTCTCCTTGGATAGGCTCCAGGCCCCCCGTGACCCTGAATACAGGATAAGACGATATCGAAGATGAATGAATTTCAATTATTAGAATATCTTTAAGATGCATTAGTCTTTTTCTTCTTTTTTTCCAATACAAAGTTCCCAACAAGTTTCAAGGTTTCTTTCTCATGCCTCAATCTTCATCAATCCTCTTTTTGTCTTGCCACCATCACCTCTGGCTTTCTCATTAGGGTTAAGTCAAATCAATATCTCTACTTGAATATCTATAAATCTGCTGAGTGGCAATGTCTGTTGTTTAAAATGCTGTGTAAATATATTGAATTCAGTGGAAGTGATATTGTTGTCGTTTTGCTTGGTCACCCGCATATTGAGCTGATCGATGACCTTTTCGCTTGTGGTTGGATCTGTCACTTTGCACAGCACTGCAAGTTAAATGAGATCGACTTAAATAGGAAGCCTGTAAATTACGACCCCAGCCGAGGTGGTTCGGAGCCCAATGCCGTCGTTCCCATGAACATTCAGCAAGTGGAATGCCTGATTCCTTAAAAATAGATGGACTTGCGGAAGAGACGTGTCTGTCTGTGGGAACTGTACACACAATCGTTCACTAACAACTTGGCTGAGAGGACTGTCACATCTGTCGTACTGTCCTGACCTCGCTGGAAGTCATTTCCACATGTTTGCACCATTAAAGGAGTTCCTGGGAGGCTGGTGTTTCAGACATGAAGAACGCAGTCTGATCATGGCTCCAGTGAACTATGAGAAAACTTTCTACCTTGGGATACATGCATTAGTGTTCTGTTATTCTGAACAATCAAAAGTCCCGGTTTGACTTGAACACTCCTTAAATTATAACACAAACTCACACTTAAGTCAAAACGTATTTCTGTAGCATATAGACCACACAATTGTGCTGAATGTGTTGAATGAACATCCACGGAGTTGAATCCATACTCAGTGTCACTTAAACATGGAGGATTTTGCTGATATGAAAATAGAAATCCTTAAAATCATCTCATATACAGTAAATCAGAATTAAGTCTATATTGTACATGAAATGTCACTGTGCATGAAAATCTTTAGCTGATGTGGTATGTCATCAATCATGCATGGATGATCATAATTTGGTCTAAAAGTGATAGAGGATGCTGCAGAAAAGCAGAAGGTAACTTTATCAGTTTTCATCCCTGGAGAAATGAACCTGACCTGGAACTCATATGAAACAAGTGACAGAGACGGATGTTCTTTAAAATAATGGCTAAACTTTTTCAAAAGAAAATATATTCTATTAGCTAAAAAACATTTTTAAAAAATGAAACACCAAATACGTTCTTATACTGTAAAACATTACTTCTAGTGCTTTCTTCAGCGGTTATTTAATAAAGATGAATTCAGTTCAGTTACTTATACACAGAAAACCTTGGAAACTAAATATGGAGATTACATCATTTTCACTGGAATTTCTGTTTACCTTTACAATTACTGATACATTATTTATTTATTTAATTTAATGTGTTTTACATGGGTGGTACGGTGGCTTAGCACTGTCGGCTTGCACCTCCAGGGTCCGGGTCTGGTTCCCGGGCTGGGTTTGATTCTTGTTTGCATGTTCTCTCTCCGTGCTCTCTCCGGGTACTCTAGTTTTCACCCACAGTACAAAGACATGCAGATGTATATGTGTGTGTGTGTGTGTGTGTGCCCTGCGATTGGACATCCGCCTCGTGCCCTAAGTTTTCTGGGAAACGGTCTGATTGAATGTTTTGCATGAACACATCATATGGATTTATCGAGGATTTATTTTGATATTGTCCTACACTTTCTCTGCAAGTTCCTTTAAAAAAAGTGTAGTTTGGATTGTAATAGGTAGATTAGTGCTAATGATTAATTAGACTAAATGTATCATGCTGACTAACTAAAGGATCAATAATCAGGATAAAAGGTCATTATGCCTTTCCACTTAAGGATTTAATTGGGTCTAGATTTAATTTGGACTAACTGATCAAAAATTTCAAAATGCTCAACTATTTAGAATTTTGAATGTTTTTTTTGTCCTCCTGCATTTTAACATCTCGTAGATAAAGCATGGACGCAATGATTGGAATGCATATGCATGGAACTAGAATCAGGTGCAAATGATTAAGGCTTTAGTAATTAGACAGGGTCTGAATTTTATTTAAACATTGGCTGCTGGCCTTTATTTTTATTTTGGTGTTAGTCTTGGAATAGTCTGAAATGTTGTCAGTTCTAATGCTTTTTAAAATGCATTGTTTGCAAAGAAGGATTTTTTTTCAGTCTGGCTCATGTACTGTACCATACTAGACTAAGAGCTGACCAAAAGGGGGGGAAAAACAACAAAATTAAAATATGAATATAAAAGTAAGAACTACAAGAAGTTTTTGCCCTCCTAAAACAACATAATTCTCAGGCAGACACTTGAAATGTTCTACTTAAATAGATGAATGAGAAAGAAAGGCAACTGCTTTATATAACAAGAAATGAAAGCTTGTAAATCAGTGAAGCGTTCTGCTGGCTGTGTGGTGACGGAAAATATTTAACACAGAGTGCACCAATGGAAAATCAAACTTTTTGTTGAAAGTGTGTTTAGGCGAGCTTTAAACTATTCGCACACTGGCAGGCAGCACAGCCGTGCGTGTAGTAGTAGTGAAGTTTGTTCAGAAATAATTATGGCGAGCAGCATACCAGAAATATGTGCTGCTCTGTAAAATGTAGCTTTTTATTAAATTCAAAATGCAAATTAAATTTTGGGTATAAAGCTTTAGAATTTTTTTTTTTCTGATTTAAGGTTTCAAAAGTATATATTTTAAAAATAAATTCTATTTGTCATGTCCACTACCATATAACATACAGTCAAATGCTTAAACGACTGTCAAAATGTAAAATAATAAAATATGTTACAATAAAATTTAAATATATCAAATGTATACATTATATGGAATGTGCAGAATGTGCACTATAAGAGGGTAAAGATATGGCACATACTGTAGGTATGGCAGCAACAGAATATATAAAATTGTAATATTTACATAATTGCAATAAAAATAAAATCAGCACCTCGGTGTCATATCATGGTGTGCTCCTTAGTGATCTCCATTCATAATATACAGGGGGGTCTGGATAACTCAAGTCAAACTGGAACTTGTCATAAAATCGATTGACATTTACAGAGGACTTGAAGCACAGTACGGTGTTGAGACTCTCAGCCACAGTAAAGCATTTTTATGGTGCGAACATAACCAACAATGTCTGGTCCTTGGAAATCGATAGATAACTTGTTGGCAACTTGCGGAGGAGACGCATCTGTCTGTGGGAACTGTACACAAAATCATTCACAAGCACCACTTACTGTACACATTATAGGAAGCAGGAAGTTCAAGCATGGCTCCAGTGTACTGAGAAAACGTTCTACCTTGATGGTGTCCAAGCACTAGTGACGCACTGGGATAAGAGCATTAGTGAAGCAGGGGATTATGTAGAGAAATAAAGGGAGTTTTTACTCTCCGAACTGTGTTTTTGTGCATGATCGAAAGTTCTGGTTTGACTTGAACGCCTATTGTATATATGTACTTTATTTTTCTAGAGATATTCAAAGCCTCCATGTTACATGGCTAGTTAACTGCTACTAATCTTGCTACTTTGTTATCTTATTTGTAATGTCATATTCATTTTACTCATTTAATAACTGGCAAACCTATTAGAATAAATGTAAAGATTATACATATTTCATTTACTAATAACTACGTAGCTAGATTACAGAGCTAACTTATCATGTGGTTTTGAAACCTATAGGTGTGTTACATTACTCTTCTGTAAACTTGCTGTAAAACAGAGCTCCTTTAAACCGCTGCTTGAACAGGTACATTTATAGACTCATTAAGAAAGTTGGAGCTTTAAAAACAAAATTTTTCTTTTGTACCATCTCGTCTATAATATCATAATCAGCCATTAAAGGTGGGTTTTTCAGTTAAATTAGACGGAAGTCAATGATTCCATACAAATGAAAAATGTGTATCTGTGTAGTTGTGTACTGTATGTGCAGGGTTATCCATGTATGTACTGAGCATCTTTTTAAGTGGACCGAATAGCTTTCAGAAAAATGAAAAAAAAAAAAAAAAAAAAGCTCATCCTTTACTTCTTTCTGTCCACCAGATATCATAGCATTTGCTCAGAGCTAAACCCCATACATCATAGTCCTTCCATTACTTCCTTCCATTTAAATTGTGACTCAGAGGAGGAATGTTCCCGGCAATATCAAGTAGAAGAAAACTCCAATAAAAGAAAATTGTATCCAGCGTTCAGTTTTATCAGATCAGAGAATGGTTTTGGCATGAAGTGGTGTGACGTACCGGCTCCTGTAAATGAATTTAAATCTCAATAAAATAGTAACCGTTTTAAAGCATATTGCAATGATATTTGTGGCCATTGTGTCTACCGTTTGTGCTGTTTATTGTATCTGGTATGTGGACTGTAGAGCATTCGTTGTTGTTATTGTTAGTCTTTTGCCTGCACCCATTGAGGGGTCGCCACTTGGCACATGTTTACACCGGATGACCTTCCTGATGAAACCCTCCCATTTTATCTGGGCTTGGGACTGGTGATGGGTCGTTCATGAATGATTCGTTCATTTTGAACGTATCTTTAATATGACTCAGAAGAACAAGTAGTCTCAGAGAGTGATTCGTTCATTTTCTACTGGGTGCGCATGCGCAAAGCATTGCAAAAACTCCGTAGGTTATGTACAGGAAACAGAAATGAATAGTTATGAAAATAGTACAGTGCAGCTAAGGACATACAGTATTATGATAATAGCATCTATGGGAGTCACATGACAAAAGAACAAACGATTCAGACCAAAAGATACGAGAGGTGAGCTGCTCATTCTGCTTATCATAATATACTCAGCAAAAAAAGAAACGTCCTCTGACTTTCAACTGTTTTTACTTTCAGTAAACTTAATGTGTAAATA
>JAQMYG010000035.1:5056325-5072577 GCA_030014215.1 Clariallabes teugelsi
AATGTGTGAATATCAAATAAAATTAACTACTCAAGTACTGTATAATTTGTTGTGGTATCTGTGAAAATGGCTTCTATCATTTACATTTGATGTTTTAAGTATTGATAATAAATGAAGTTTTGTTTGTTTGTTTGTTTGTTTGTTTGTTTGCTTGTTTGTTGGTTGGTTGGTTGGTTGGTAGTTTCCACATTTCTTTCCCCAATTTGGTCACCTCCACTGTTGGGACAAGGTTGGGTCAAAAGTTAGAATGACATGGATAACAATGATGTTGAGATAACCTTAAATCAACGACTCAAACACAACATTGCAAATACACACTCAAAACAACCTTCATTTGGAGGATTTTTATCGATTAACGTCCACTCGCACTACGTCCAACCTCAGCCACGGTCCCTCAAGTTTCTACCAGAGCTCACAATTCTGATTTGAAATTGGGATGGACAAAACAACTTCCAAGAGATGTTGCGCATCTCCTAGTGTCATAAAGTTATCTCTGTTTCATTTTCATTTGGTGCATCTTAGTTTGTATTATGGTGTTTGCACAGCGTCTAAGCAGCATCAGTAGAGGAGCACTGAAGCCGTTTTGGCAGCATTGTGTTACAGGCATTTGTTCAACGCTATCCCACAGTCATGTAGTCAACATTGTTCCAACTATAAACTTATTCATACATTCAAAAACAACCTAACACCTACATCGTCCCAACATCTGTAACACTGCCAAATTAACATCACCACAACATTTTCACAACCAAAAAATTCCTGCTGGTTAAGCTAATGCATGTCTTCTTCAAGTCACATAAATCAACACAGTCACATCTGTTTGAACTTGCACAGAGAAGAATGACACACTCAAAGAAAAGATCTTTCTGCCCTCTTTCACATACTACATGCCTTCACGGACGTTCATGATTGTCTCATTATGTTGCTGTGATTGCCAGGGGGAAACAAAGGGTATACCATCCATCCAACCCAGAGAGCATGATTAATTTTGGTCCTTTGGCTCCCGGACATCATCAAACTTTTAACGTGTAATAAGGCAAACACTTTTTTGGATCATACAGTATGCACGTAGAAAGTAGATTTATTCAAGTATGTTTCATTCTAATAGCACGCTTAATCAGTATTCAGGATTGATTTCTTTTGATTTTCTTTCTCCCCTTTTGACTGTTTGCTGGGGGATTTTGCAGCAATCTGTCATGCAGATGCAGACACTTAACTAGTAGTGTTAGCTTTTACAATAATACTGGAATGCTTTGATCCAGGAGTTATTAGCAGGGAAGTAAATGGGAAGTTTTTTTTTTAAATGACATTTAGCAAAGGTGGTGTAACTGAAATGCGTGTATAGTACAACACTGGAATTTTCCTTATGACCTTTTGCAAATAAACAAGCAATTTTCTAGTTAAACCACCATCACTATATTTTTCAATTCTGTCAGCAAATATCTGTTAATGCCATCAGCTGTCTGAGTTCCACACAGGCTTAAAAACTCTATCACACACACACACACACACACACACACACACACACACACACACACACTCCAGACATCAGAACCGAGATTGAGTATGGAATCCATGCTTGGGTAAATATTTGATCAATCTTGATTATGTCAAGGAAAAAAAAAATAGTTTGGAAATTTCACTTTTTTAAACCTGAAAGGCAAAACTTTCCGTTCAGACACGATAGAACACACACATGGTCATAGACCTCCACTTTTCTGTACCCTTTCAGTTTCTTATAATACAGGCTCAAACCGGAGGATATTATGGTATTATGATGCCAACCATATGCTTTTCATTAATGTTCTCCATTACACATTGTCCATTACAAGCACAGGATCGCTTTAGCAGTTACAGTCGCTGTGCAAACAGTTTTGTGGGTTTTTATTTTATTTTTTTATGTTGGCATATTTTGGCAATGCTCAATCTTAAGGAATGTGTCTTTGGTAATGAGTCTTGCTGTCCTGAGCTGTGATGGTTCAGACATACTCTCCATACTGTGTCATGCTTCCACCAAACTAAGCTCATGATTCATGCCCAAATTTTCTTGTCCTGAAATATTACAGTATTGTTGTGACTCCATTTTATCCCTTTGATTGACTGTGATATAAAATCTGTAGGTATATCCCTTAAGGGGGAAGAATGAGGCATTTATCGACTGAAAACTTTTATTTTTAGTCTTTACAGTACAGTATATACAGTATGCTTGCATGTTTCTTTTCTCTGAATTATTGTTAAAAGTTACTTTAAAGAAAAACACAACCGGACATGTGCTTCCAAACTGTTCTGCTTCGTGTACATGTTTAACCTTTGCTCAAAAAATGGACAAGTTCCAAATCTTGCTCTGGATCCTTTCATTTAACAGAGTTTATCAACTTTTAATCAAGTGGACAGCACCCATTCCCCCTTAAAAAACAGCCGCGAGCATTTACGAGGAAAAACGGAAATTGATTGTTGGCTGCCTTTCTGGAAAATATTCTCTTTGCCTCTGGAGTCATTGACACATGAACGTTTTGCATTGAACCATAGACGAAGGAGAGAGGGGGTGATGCAAAATCTCCCCCAAACCTGGGCATATGTGCTTACTGAGAGCTATAAGTAAAGTGGTACTATCTGATTGGAGAAAAATAATGCTGTGCCTTCACCATAATAGAATCACATCAACACTTGGGCAAGATGGTAGATATAATTGTATGTTAAAATGAGGTTTGTATTTGCTTGTTTGTGAGCTTGCCTAGGAAGAATTACTGAGGAATGGATCAGATTTGTCTGCAAAACATGATTAGGCAAAGTGATAAGGAGAGGAAAGTGCTGTAATAAGGTCAACATAATTTCCATTGACCTGTAATTCCTTGTTGGCTTTGTACAAGATCCGTTACAAAAGGGCTTACAGTGTAAAAAAAATAAAAAATAAAAAAACACCCAAAAAATGCTTACTTGGTTAACGATTTGCGTGACCGTGCAACCTCATGTCAATGATATCAAGTCTTGAGCCACAACTCATTTCTTTGTCTTAAATTATAGTAAATTAAATGATATACAGTAGAATGAACAAAAGAAACAGGAACAAATGTTTTACTGTGACAGGCTGCAAAGTGCCTTTATGTAACAACCTCAGCAGCAACCTCATTTCCCCTCTCGTCTATTCCAACCACTCAGCATTCAGCATCAGCAGTATAATAATCACCAGCCTGATAATCTGTCATCATCTGCACCTGTTCCTCACTGGTTCATGCCTTAGGGTAGAATGGTTTTTTTTTTTATGCTTGAATTATTCATAGGTCACTGTTTGGCTTAACATATAAAATGCATTCCTCTGAAACTGGTCAGGTACAGAGAGTAGACTGAAAATGAGAGACAAATATGAGTCTGGAGAAATATTACTGAGGACCACATTAAACTACAAGAAAGTCTGGTACTTTATAATACTGTATATACTTAAAAATATAAAGAAATGAGGAATGACTCAAGACTTTTGAACAATACTGTATGTATTCAATATGCATACAAGATGTGTGTGTATAATAGATATTATACAGACTGTACTGTATATTAGATAAGACGTCCACACTGTCAGCTCCACAAGTCTCATATTTTTGTCTTTGTGATTTTGAAATGACAACAAAAAAAATCAAGATGGTTTTGAAGTCTAAACTTTCAGTTTCAGGGGCTGAATACATTTTTTTTTTTTTAAATCTTTTTAAATAAATCCCTCCATTTTCACAAGCCCAAAAATTAATTGGACAACTGATTGACGAGCAGTTTCTTGACCACTTATGGCATGTGGAGATAAAAGGCCTGAAGTTGATTTGAATTTGGTAGCTGTTCATGGGAATTCTCAATATGAGGTCCAAAACATTACTGATGCTTACGAAGGTCATCATTAGACATAATGATATAACAACAACAAAAAAAAAAAACGATTAAAGAGATAACAGAAACCTTAAGTGGCTACATCAACAATCTGGGACATTCTATTAAAAAAAAGGAACACAGTACAGGATGATCAAAAGGTTTTTAGGGCTCAGAAATGTTTTTTTATGGAGCAGGTTCAGTCACCTGACCTCAACTCAACTGAGCTGCTTTTTACTTTCTGAAGACAAAACCGGTGGCAGAAGGAACCCCAAACAGGTAGCAACCTAAAGCAGCTGCAGTAAAGGCTTGGCAAAGGTGCTCATAGTAGAAAACTCAGTGTTAATTAAAGTATGTCCTTGGGTTTCAAGTGTTGAAAGAAAAAACTTTTTAAATGAGTATTAGTTTGTACAATTACTTTGGGGACAAGACAAAAGATGCTCAGGCAAAAAGCATGTTGGCCAAGGACAATTGTTTATAGAATCATTGTGAGAGCTCTCACTCACTCACTCACTCACTCACTCACTCATCAGGGCACAAAGTAGGGTACACCCTGAACCAAGTGCCAATCTATCGCAGGGCACACACACATACACACTCGCACACTCATTCATACACTACAGGCAATTTTGGAATGCCAGTTAGCCTAATCTGCATGTCTTTGGACTGGGGGAGGAAACCGGAGTACCCAAAGAAAACCCACCAAGCACATGGGGAGAACATGATGCACATGCACACAGAGGCCGGAATCAAATCTGGCTGGGAATCAAACCCGAACTCGGAGGTGCAAGGCGACAGTGCTAACCACTACACCACCATGCCGCCTATTGTGAGAACTACAAATAAAGACTAATTCAAAAACAGCAGTTAGTGACATCAACAATGTACAGTAATCTCCACAAGACAGGGGTGAAAAAGAGAAAGAGCGAAAAGAAACAGAAAGCCAGACTGAAATTCTCAAAGAAATACCAGGGCCTAGAGAGAGCTGATTGGCGGAGCTCTCTCAGTGGGGTGGGATAATCATGACTCTACAGCCAATCATGACGTCTGTGATTAAGCAGACGTCTCAATTAAGCAGAAGGAGCGGATAGTGAATCCTCCGAGTGTGTTACACCACGCCTAAAAGTGCATGAGCAAGCATGCGTCACATGGTTTGAAGGAAACACGCGATAGTCTTCCGCCCTCCCTGACTGATTGATAGGAGTAGCCTTAATGTGGGAGCCCCCTAGTGACGGGGGGGAATTTGGATATGATTAATTTAGGAAGAATCTGAGAAAAATCCAAAAAAATAAAAAATACAGACATGAATTACAAAAAATTTGTGGAACCAAGATTAGTTTCTAGGAATGTGATGGAAAGGTCAAAATATGGAGAATGAATGGATCTGCTCATGATCCAAAACATACAAGCTCATCAGTCAAGAATGTTAGAGGTAGTGCCATGGCTTGAGCTTGCATGGCTGCTTCTGAAATGAGCTCTCTAGTCTTTACTGATGATAAAGCTCATGATGGTAGCAGTACAATCGATTCTGAGGTCTACATAAACAATCTGTCTGCGAATTTACTGAGAAATGTATCAAGTCTAACTGTTAGGAACTTCATCATGCAGCAAGACAACAACACAAAACACACTGCCAACACAACAGGGGGCTAAAAGTGGGACTGGCTGAGTCATTCACCAGACTTTAACCCAATTGAGAGAAACTCATGAAACCAACAACAACTGATGGAAGAAGCCAAGGGACAAGTCTGGAAAAGCATTACAACGGAAGAACACAACAGGTTGGGGATGTCAGCGGGTCATACTGTACAGTAGCTCAATGGGGTTATTATTTTAAGCAAAGGGATATGCAAACCTTTTAGATTATCTGTTGCTGTACTTATAAAAGTAAAGGTGTTTTAAGATGTTGAACACATCTAGATGTGAATATCAGAAAAATCAAAGCTGAAAGTTTGATCTATTATCTCATTCATTTTTTCATCTTTAACCCAAATGACTTCAACAAAAGAACTGACCTTGCCGGTCCAATACTTCTTAATAAAGCATTACTGTCTGTTCTTTAATTTGAGTAAAAGGAAAAAAGAAAGAATAGAAAAGTGTGTATGACCCTGCAGCTCTTCTTATAACAAGGCTAGCAAAGCATTCAGCAGACAATGAGCTTTTAGCGAAGCAGCATTTGCATCTCCACTGTGACTCTTCCATCCACATTATTTGTTTTTCATTTGATTAAATATTTCACAATGTCCGCTTAGTGCCCCGTTCCCTCCATCACACCGTCCTCATGTTATGAGGAATGCAGCTGCCCGTGGGAACGTCTGGAGCCTTGACTCGGGTTTCTGTGCCTCGTAAAAAACTTCACTGTGTAGATTTATTACAGAAAGGTTCTACTTGTACACGATCTTAAGCTTGGTGTCAGTGCCAGCTCGGGAAATTTTCCTCTGTTTTAGTAAACACACACACACACACACACACACACACACACACATGCGCACACAAACTCTCCAGACAGGAAAGAGGCTTAGAGCTTGTACACACACACAATTACATGACAGTTAATAAGGAAACTGTTGACAATGGCACATGTGTCTAAGGGCAAAAGGAAAGTCAGTGACATTGAATGTCCAAAGTGTCACATGACTAATATCCAAAATCACTCACTCACTCACTCATCTTCTATATGGCTTTATCCTGTATACAGGGTCGTGGGGGGACAAAGTGGGGTACACCCTGGACATGGTGCCAATCCATCACAGAACACACATACACGCACTTACACACTCGATCACACACTATGGGCAATTTGGAAACGCCATTTAGCTTAATCTCCATGTCTTTGGACTGTGAGAGGAAACCGGAGAACCTGAAGGAAACCCACCAAGTTCGGGGAGAACATGCAAACTCCATGCACACAGAGGCGGGAATCGAACTCTGGAGGTGCCAGGCGACAGTGCTAACCAAATCCGCCTAATATCCAAACTAAATATTAATAATAATAATAATAATAATAAATAAGGAATGGATATTTATCATGATGTTGATTCTGCATTAAAAAAAAACAAAAAATGTCAATTCTTCTATTTTATAATATTAAAAATGTAATTTTTATACCATGAGTTATTTTGCATAAATCCTCCGCTGGTTTGTTTATAATTTAATATGCGGAAATTATTTGAAGCCTGATCATTGATGATTTATGAACGAGTTCCCTCTACTCCACTAGAAGGAGAAGAAAACAGTTTTTTTTTTAAAAACTGTGATGTTTGCGACAACTTCTCTGAGTTAGTTTGTAAAGAGTTTTACATCATTACAAATGATGCAACCGGGAGCAAAAAAAATATATTACAACTTATTAAACTTATAACGTCTCTCAGTTCTTATTAGTTAAAAAGTATAATAAAAACTACAGTATAAAATCAATTTTTCTGTTTTTCTATAACAGCAGCTCTGATTACTATTCAGATTCTGGGCTTATATTAATGTGCACATCCTCATTTGATCATTTCTATAGTGACGTATTTACAAAGGCGTGTATTGCATGGGTTCGAATCTCATGTGTTTTCTTCCAGGTCCCCTGGATTCCTCTGTCAGTCTATCTCAATGTGTTTGCACCCCATCCAGCCTGACCCTGCCATTGTGCTCCGGGTTCGAGGCCCCCGACGACCCTAAACAAGAGGCTGACTCATTAATAAATAATAAATTGTAATTGTTGGCAAACTGCTGTGGTATACAAGGATTAAAACACTTCATGAGTCTCTGTTATTGGAAAATAATCAACTCCAGGGTGGCAATGGAATCACAATGCATGACTTTTCTTATAACAGTGTGCCATGTTCTTTTTTTAGAATGTTTTATTATTCGCTGTTGCTGTTGGAATTCTTTTGCACTTTAACTCGTGAATAGTTTACAGTCCAAGAATATAAAGGTCATGTCGACACGACCGCCCACCCAGCAAGTTCACCGCAGTTCTTTCGCCATCGACCAGAGGAAGAAATAACAAACACACTGCCTGGAGATTTATTATTCAGACCAGATCCGTGTCAAACTAATTCAGGAAGGGATGTAAGAATTAAGCCAATATAAAGCTAAGACGCCGTGTACAACATGATGAACTGCATGATATCTTTTTATATGGCTTTTTTTTTTTTTTAGCACACCTAAATTGATAGCCAAAGCAAACTGTATGATTAACATTATGTCTCGTAACGCCTTTGTTACAGAGCATTTTGGTTGAAAAGTACAAAGTGCCTGTTTTGATGTATAAACCAAGATAAAAGATTCCCTTTGGAGTCACTATGCGTGAAAGAGAGATGATGAGAAAATGACATTATCTCATGTTTTTTGCATACCAGAGTGAAACCATGGCGCAAATGAATGCAGTGTTATGCACTCACCAGCCATAACACCATATTCATGCTGGATAGGACCTTCTTTGCTTTCAGCACTAATAAATGTTAACAAGATTGCATCACATACACTACGTTCTGCAGAAGAGTCACGTGAGCATCTGTGTTGAAAATCTCCCCCACTATTTATGTGTACAGAAGCATCCATCTATCCATCCATCTGGCAACCACTGTAGTCCAAATAGGGACCGTGGAGGCCAATGGTGACCATTGTATTTATTCCCATTTTTATGACCGTGATAGAACCTCCGGTCAACATTCACACATGCATTCACGCACTATGTGTAAAACGCCAATAAGCCAAATCTGCATGTCTTTGGACTGTATGAGGAAATCAAACCCGGAAACTGGAGGTGCTAATGGTGCTAATGTACAGTTGCATAATTGATTTAAAAGAAATGCATAGCAACGATCGCATGCATCATATTATTACGTTTCTTATAGCTGCTGGTCCCTGAGAGCTACCAAACTAATTTTGTTGTATAAAGTTTCTTTATCTTATCTTTATCTTATCATATGCAACATGTAACATGAGGTATCATACATTTATTGCTGGTTTTGTTGGGGTGCAAAACTGAAATTTGAAAATAACGTTTCCTCTGGGAGAATCTTTCAATTTTCTGTGCAGAACAGAACTATACAACGGAGTGTTACCGAGCAGAACGTTTCAAGTAGAACTCATTCATGTAAGCAAGAAAAACTCCTAAATAACTGTTATTTCCTTAAGTACACCAATCCACCCCTAACATCCAAACCACTGACAGGTGACGTGAATAACATTAATTATCTTGTTACAATAGCAGCTGTCAAGGGGTGCAATAGATTAGACAGAAAGCGAATGGCCAGTTCTTGAAGCTGATGTGTTGAAAGGAGGAAAAGTGAGTAATTGTGACCATCTGAGTGACTTTAACAATGTTAAAGTTGTGATGGTTAAATGACCAGATCAGAGCATGTCTAAAACAGCAGGTCTTGTTTGGTGTTCTCGATATGCAGTGGATATTGTAGTACCTACAAAAAGTCATCCAAGGAAGGAGACACAGTGACCTGATGCATTTATACTACGAGATGTGGTCAAGTCAAACTAGGACTTTAAGCAGAATAACAGAATACTACCTTTTACTTTTCTATATAATCCCCAGCTACAGTATACTGTACTAGTGCAGTTATCCCAGTGATTTACAAATGCTTGGATACCATCAGGGTAGAAAGTTTTCTCAGTATACCAGAGCCATGATCAGACTGCCTGCTTCATGTCTGAAACTCTAAACATATGGAAGGTACAGTGGGGCCCCCTGAGTGGTGCAGCAGCAAAGTGCTTGGCCTATCATCTGGAGATTGCTAGTTCGATTCCCGGGTGACGCTGTAGCATCCTGCAGCCGGGAACCTAGAGAGAGGTGATTGGCCAAGCTCTCTCAGCAGACTCCAGGGATGGAAGTCAATTAGTGATCACATCAGACACAGTCTACAACCAAACATGGGCGACTGATTGGTTTGTAGATCATGCAAGCGAAAGGAGCAGATTGTTGTCCTCCAAGTGTGTTACGCCGTCCCAAGCAGTTCGAAAAGATGCGGTTGGCTGGCGTCACATGGCTTGGAGGAAACACATGAGTCTTCACCCTCCCTGACTGGTAGTAGTAGCCTTAAATAGGGAGGAAAATCAGGGGCCCCCCACCCTCCCCCCCAAAAAAAACAAATGGGGATGTGGTAATGACTCCCAGCCAATGTATGATTGTGTGTACAGTTCCTTCAGACAGATGCGTCTCTTCCTTATGTTGGTACTGTATGACCTTCTTTAAAACGTTTCATTGTACAAAACCGCTTTACTGAGGCTCATATTCTCATCACTGAACTGTCTAGAAGTCTTCTGTAAACTTCAATCACTTTATACTTTCATTAATTGGAAAATACATCATCAAGTCTCGCTTCGACTGGAACGCAAACTGTACTTCATTCATATCAGTGAAAATAACTGCATTACTTTTTACCCTGATGCCAAGACCACCACACAGCACAAACACACACACAATGTCTCCATAAGTCCTCTAGGACCAACAACCGTCTAAAGGTTTAACCCAAATAACCCAGCGTTTGACCTGAAAATAAAGTTCCTGCATTAAAAATTTAACTGTGTGAGAAATATGTTGACTGTGTTGTTGCACACATTCAGGGTATTAGGCTTTAGCGGTCTGTCCAATACTTCCCACAGCATGAGATTAGTCTTATTCCAATTTGATCCCCGCCCCCCATTCCCCCCCACCCCCCACCACCATATCACA
Source organism: Clariallabes teugelsi (assembly GCA_030014215.1). Classification (NCBI taxonomy): domain Eukaryota; kingdom Metazoa; phylum Chordata; class Actinopteri; order Siluriformes; family Clariidae; genus Clariallabes; species Clariallabes teugelsi. The sequence goes on from JAQMYG010000035.1 coordinate 5,066,857, forward strand.
CTTGCTGGGAGACATCAAGACTAAACGAAACATGAAAATGTCAGCGGTGGTGATGCTCAGCAGAACACTCTTCACACATTCCTGGCTTGTCTTGAAGTGTTATATCAATTCAACGCTGCATTCTGCTTATTATAGATAGTGGCGTGATGGAAATAACATACCCCTTCTGTACATCTTTTCATTTGGTATTAAATCTGCCATCATAAAACGAGAGGTACCAATTCGTCAGTCTATATTCGCATCTCACCATCTCATGGCGCGGGAGGGATGAGCGGGAGGGCGGAATGATGTTACGCTACACCTAAGCACAGTGGGAGATCTGGATATGTGCAATGATACACTGGGAACAGCGATGAAGAAAAGCTTATGACATTTAATAGATGAAGAAAAACAATGCTCTGTCATCTGGTAATGTATGCTTATCGTCAAAAGGGAAAGACAGTTTTCATCAGGAACTTTGTCTAAAACTGTAGAATGGCTTTGGAATAAACTCTTCTCATCTGTCTGGAAGGAGCGATTTCCTCTTGGGTACTTTTTTTTTTTTTTCGAACTCAGCCGCCATAAATGCCAGTCGAAGCTGCTGGGATGGTGGCCACAGACCACCGAGGAGAACAGAGCAATTTCACAGAGGGAGGTGAAGGAAACACGGGCCAAGGTTTTGGCTACAAAGCTCCTGGTGCATGCTTTGGTCTACATCCAGCAGCGCCTGATTGGCTGTTTACAGCAGCATGAGCCGTATGCTGCACTACATGACTGAAATCATAAGCCTCTTTATGGGCTGAATTTTGTTCCGCTTGAATGCAGGGCTCAGTTTATCGTCGTACTAACGCCAGACAACGTAGATCTGAAACATGCCGAAGCAGTCGAGCGTTTCCCATTTGGTGCTTATTTGCACAGGGAAAAAAGTTGAATACTTAAGTTAACCACTATAATTGAACTCATGTTGTAACAGCATCCTAATAGAGCACGAAATAAAGCATTACTGTTTTTAAATCTTTTGTAGCCTAGTGTCTTGATGATACAATTATTGCGAATTCAACAATGTTCTAGGTAACAATTAAACTGGGGTAAAAGAAGTTCACCACTAAATAACATTCACTCAAATATGACAATTTGATAGAAACTTAAATAACAGCTAATTATCACAATGATCATAATGATTGTGTAATAGAGTGTTATACAACTTCATAGAAAATCTTTCATTTTAACATGTTTAGATGTTCCTGTTAGGTACAATTACTCACTCCCTCTTTACTCACTCATCGTCTATACCGCTTAATCCTGTATACAGGGTCGTGGGGGGCCTGGAGCCTATCCCAGGAGACTTATCCCAGGCATGAGGTGGGTTACACCCTGGACAGGGTGCCAATTCATCACTCTGATGAACTGGCACACACTCACACACTCATTCACACACTATGGGCAGTTAGCCTAATCTGCATGTCTTTGGACTGTGGGAGGAAACCAGAGTACCCAGAGGAAACCCACCAAGCACGGGGAGAACATGCAAACTCCATGCACACAGAGACGGGAATCGAGCCTGGCTGGGAATCGAACCCGGACCCTGGAGGTGCAAGGCGATAGTGCTAACCACTACACCATCATGCGCAATTCTATTTTATTTAATTTAATTTAATTTAATTTTATCATACCTTACACTTGATGAGGTTCCTTCCAATCCTCCAGCACTGCTCGACAGGTCCGACCATATCTCAGGGATTGAGGAAGACATGCATTTGGACTGTTTTCTGTCCTGTCTCCTATTGTAGGTTGTAGAATGAACTTCTTCTATATGTCCGTACAGCTGAGTTACTGGCAATCTTTAAGCGACGACTAAAGGCCGATTTGTTTTGTAGGTATTTGGGTTAATCCCCCCCCCCTTCCCAAACCTCATCCCAAAAATAAATGAATTAAAAAATTATTATAATCCTACCTAACAGTGTTTGACTGAAGGTACACATCTAGTTACTGTAGTAACCTAGTAAACTAATGTAAGGATATATTTAATGATAGAAACTTCAAAGCATTTACGTAACTCGCTCTGCATGAAAGCATCTGCCAAGTATCTGAATGTAAATGTATTTCTATGGAGCTTTTTTCAGGCAGCTTTACAGAATTTCTTTTAAAATGTGAAAAATGTACAAATTTATGCAGTTACACCTTCATACAGTATTTCACCCTAATAAGCAGATAATCTGGATATTTGAGACCACATGAGGAAGAAACCTTGTAAGGAACCAAACTCATAAGGGAACCCAGTGTTATCTTGATGATACGTGATAACGTGACTATAAACAAACCCCGTCTATAACTGTGCGCTATATGGTCAAAAGTAACAGGACATTTGGTTTAGTTCTTTGTTGAGATTCACTTAACAACTGTACAAAAATACTGTGTACAAAAATATATGTGGTTCAATTTTAAGTTCAGTTTTAAGAACTTTACTGCATCAGATTAGTTTTCTTCTTTTTTAATTTCCTGGAAATGAATCAAACTTTATAAAAAATATCATTATAATGCCAAATCTGAAAACTATGCCATCCTGAAATTGTAATATCTGGCCACCCAGGTAGTGAGTTAAATGATGCCCTTAAGGAAGAACCACATACAGTACAGCATATTAAAAAGCTTTAATCACATTTTAGATGATATCGGTGTTACATGCTTCATATAATAAGAGGTAAACTGAACCATATTGTTCCTATATTGTTGGCACCCATGAAAATGACTTTGCAACCAGTTACTGTTTCCTGTGGCTACGTGTACGTATGTATTGTGCATAAAGTATGTATTATATATTGCCTTATACAAACAACATTATTTCACTTCTAAAATGTATATTATTATTATTATTATTATTGAGCTGCATCAAGGAATCACAGGATTGGGACTAAACAGCTGTGTGTGTCCATAAATAAATAAATAAAATAAACACTGCTGCTAGTGAGCATAAAGATTGGATTTTGGAGCAATGGAAAAAGGTCATGTGTGGTCTAATAGTCCAGTTTGACTCTACGGTCAGCAATGGGCGTGTCAGGGTAAGCACATGAAGGGAAGCAGATGAAACGATGCACCCATCATGCATAGTGTCTACGGTACAAGCGTCTGGAAGCAGTGTACTGAATGAGCAGGTTATCACATCTCTGGAGTTTTTCTTCCCTGGTGGCACGAGCATAATCCAGGACTTAAATTGTGAAAGAGTGGTTCTGGGTGCACGAGGAATCATTTTCACACATGATGTGGACACCATATTGTCAAAACTAAAGGTGACAACAGGCAGCGTACAATATATACCCCTGTACAGTTCTGCTCCACTTTATTTCTCTATATAATCCCCTGCTACACTAATGCACTTATCCCAGAGTTTCACTAGCGCTTGGACACCATCAGGGTAGAAAGTTTTCTTAGTGCTCTGCTTCACGTCTGAAACACTGGCCTCCTTTAATGACTGTATTGGGAATGTGGCAGTAACTTCCAGCCGAGTTCTATTACGTGCAAGTGGTGTTGGTAAAGGATTGTGTGTACAGTTCCCACAGACCGATGCGTCTCTTCCATTTGCTTTCCATTAGCTGAATGTTTATAGGAACGACTGCAGTGCTGCTTCGAGCCACCTCGGCCAGGATCGTCATTCAGGATGTATGACCTTCTTTAAAATGTTTGCACCGTTCAAGTGTTTCACTGTGGCTTAGAGTCTCATCACTGTACTGAGATGTCCACCTTTGTTCACGAGAATTTTCATCACAAGTCCCAGTTCGACTGTAAAACCCCTCAAACAATCACAACCAAACACAAAAGTAGAGTCCAGGTTTCAGGAGGTTAATAATATTTTCCCACCTGAAATTGCAATAACCAAAATGCACTCCAGTTTTGACCCACACATCTTAGTCTAAAACACTCTATTGTGGAGGTAATTTAATGTTGATTGTGTTACAAGAAGGAAAGTGGGTACCCCTTCTGGTTGTCAAAATTGTATTTGTTCCTCTTATCAAGGTGCACTTCACTTACAAATATACAGTATTGAAAACTAGTTTTAGTCGCATTTTATATGGTTCCAGTGTGAAAAAAAAAGACACATGCCTTCAATTCATAAATCCACGCATCCACAATGATATTATGGTATAAAAGAAATACATTTTTACAAGAAAAAAAAAAATGTTTTTGATAATAAAAAGAAAGCTCTAGATGTAATTTTTCCAGGACGAGGCCGATCCAATCTGAGGGTTTATAATGCATGAAGATGCATCAAAGATTTCCCAATCTCATTTCTATTTTAATCATACAATTAAATATTTACAACCATGTGCAGCATGAGTAAAATGAGGAAAGACACGCAAGCGGTGCAGCAGTAGAAGACTCAGAGCATCATACAGTATCACGCAATAAATCAAACCTAATTCATTATACATGAACATATCAAATATTCAGATTAGATTGCAAACCTGATTATCTGCATAACATCATTGGAGATTCATACAGTAGATAAACAATACACCTTGTATGTTTAATATTTGTTGAATATATATAATCACGGTGATATTACAATATTGGAACCCCCTTGGGTAATCATGTTATGGGGGAAATGAAAATAATGTCTGGCACTAAATCCTATCTGGGTTTCTTATTTGTAATATTTGCAGAAATTTCAAATGCCGGTCATGTCCTCAGGTTAGTTGTGGTGAAGCATGCTCCTGAGCTCAATGTCCTATCCTTATGGAGTTTCTGTTTGTATCTCATGTTCTCCTGATGTTCTTCAAATCCTCTAGTTCCCTCCTACTGTACCTCTCAAAGACAGACAATGATGAAAAATAATGATGGACAATCATGAACTAAAGATGAATAAATATATCCAGCAGGAATTTTTGGTGCCAAAATGTTGTAACGATGATAATTTGTTAACATTGCAGACATAATGTAGGCAGACGGTTTGCACATGGACATTAACCGGCATAACTGGTACAGTATAAGTACAGTAAATGTTCATATTCTGTTGTTTAGAGGTGGTTTTTGCAACACCCTATTGGAATCAATCATGCAATGTTTCCCAACATCATTTCATTGAAGTCGAACTTTATCAAAAACAATGTTGGTCTGATGTTGTATTTTAGGTGGACAATGTTATCACTAGTTTTGTCTGTTGATTGACTGTGTTGTCTGGTCAGTTGATTTTGTGTCCTCTTGTCAAACTTTGAGTATGATGTGTATTTCTAATTGGTTTTGATTATTTCTGGGCTATAATGTGACATTGATAGTACTGGGGATAAGAATGCTTAAAATTTTTAACCTTTATGTATTATATGGATAAAAATCTGGTGTTTGCTATAAGTGATAAAAATCACCTTTTGATCATATAGTGCATTTGTGTCTTTATACCTCCAGGGTCGAGGGTTCGTTTCCCGCCGTGGGTCTGTGTGCGTGGAGTTTGCATGTTTTCCCCATGCGTGGTTGGCTTCCTCCCACAGTCAAATGACACACACATCACTGTAGGTTAATTGGCGTTCCCAAATTACCCAAATTGTGTGTGTGTGAGAGAGTAAGATAGACCTTCGATAGATTGGCACCCAAGAAAGAAAGCAAGAAAGAAATATTGCTATTCATATCTTAGCCATTCTTAAAAAATAAATAGGGAATACAAAATAATATATATATATATATATATACATACTCAGCAAAAAAAGAAACGCCCCTTTTTCAGGACTGTGTATTTCAACAATAATGTTGTAA
>JAQMYG010000035.1:5072677-5083377 GCA_030014215.1 Clariallabes teugelsi
TAATCGGTCCGCCGAAACTCATCCAGTGAGAAACGTTCCGCGGTGCAAAAATAAGTCCGATTAAAATGCGTTAAAAACTTTAACGCGTTATTTTTTGTGTAATTAATTAATCTAAATTAACGCGTTAAAATCCCGGCCCTAATATCTCCAGAACCTTTACTTATGTCGCATTAGTGCCAAATTCAACCAGATACTTCACTTCCCAGGACAAATTGCACCCTACTAACAGGGCCAACAAGGACAGCACTCCACCAACATGTTCACAGTCTTGTGACTTCTAACCAAGAGCACCTGCTTCCAATCACACCTGCACTTATGTAAACAGACTTTGGTCATCCCAAGTCATTTTGTATCGCACCTACATGTACTGTATCTGTCACCCCACCAAAAAAAATTAAAAAATTGCCTTGTTGCCTAGTTTTTGAAAGCTGAATTTGTCCATATTGTACTGTTTACAAACATATACTTTTTTCATTTGTTTTTTTGTTTCTTAATAAAATGATAAGCTTGCATCACCCACCAAGACAGCTCCTTTAAAATCCGAACCTACAGTATGAAAAAAATCGCAGTGCTTAAAAAATGCTTAACTGTTTTTTTTTTCTTCTTCCCCAAGACCCCACTGATCCTACTGTTCGCTGAGCTACACCCGATTGGACATTCGTTTATCGACCTGTGTTATTTAATATACAGTAGAAGAGAAGTAATAGAGTCTAAGACTGACCATCTGGGGGGAAAAAATGCTTTCAGTGGATTGTAATTGGCATACGTATACAGCAAGCAGAGCTGAGTTGTTGAACTGTAATTAGATTGAAAAGTAAACCATGGCATGGTTATTATGGAGATAATAGCAGTGTCTCTCAACAACCAGACCAAATAAGAAAGAATCAGAGGCAGACATATTGGATTAAAACTTACCAATATGATATTAGAAGCATTATAACATAGAAACAGCATGTTGCAGCAGGCTAAAATGGGAATAGATTTGTAATGTCTATAGAAATTTAATGTATTTTCAACGTTGTCAAAAAAAGTGTGGTTACAGTTTTTAAGCCCATACTTGACTAATGGAAAGAGGACCTGTGTTATCCTAAGGTGTATGAAGTCTGCTTTAGAGCATGGCACAGTCATGGCTTGGGCATAATGCAGGAAAAACTGACCTAGTTCTTATTATCGACAGCACCATCTGGATGAATTATGAAGCTTACACAAGCTCGGCGCTCGACAGATCTTCACCTTGGCAAAAAATAACATCCTGCCCAGCCACGATGCGGCTTTTAGTGCCACATTTTGACCATCCATGTGAATCCTTTGACTTCGACATGAATATCAAAGACAAGACAGACAGAAAAGCCAAACAGAACCCACAAATACAAGAAGTGAATATCATTCTGTTACAGACTCAGTAAAAATAGACCTGCAATATTTGATGTCTGGTCCAGTTTGCCAAAACATATGGGCAAGATCCAAAGAATCGTTTCAAAGAATAAACATCTCACTACTGACTTTTTCCACAGCCCAATGACAAACATATAAGATTTCGCTACTAACTGATTCTGTAAACTTTATCCAGTCCAGCCCAAAAGGCTTACTGTGTCCTAGTATTCAAAAGTGAGTTTCTTACAGTAGCTTAAAAAATAGGCAAGCCACCAAAGAAAAAAGTGGCGAGGGCCAAATCCTAAAGCTCTGGCTAGAAAAGTTCACAAAAGACCCTGTGTTTGACTAAAACTCAGAATTTCCAACTTTCAAGCAGGAAAATTAACAAAGAAAATCCCCTTAACTCAGAATTCCCCAGAGAAATTTGGAAAGTTCAGGAAGTGACATCAAATCAAGATGGCTGCCCAAAGTAAACAAAGTAGCACTTCTTTACTTTTAAATAAGTTATACTATAGTATACAGTACTGTAATGTAATGTATGTACTGTATAGACTAATATCCACCTTTGATCAATCAACATACAGACGTGGATGTTAATTCTATCACAATCTCTAGACAGTTGTCAAGGCAAATGTTAGCTAGTTAGCTAGCCTGTTGCTAACGAAAGAAGAACACAGTGGCACCCCGATTAAAAATGACATACTGTAACCCCAAGTTCTAACTTTGCATTTCAGAATTAAGTCAGCAGTACACCAGAATGTTCTTCTGCCTGAAACAGAAACTATTAGTAGAATGATTAGCGGCTACGGTAGCTTTACCTGAAATGATTGTATACAAAAGATGTACAACCAAGTAGCCAACAATTAAAAAGTTATTTATCATTTGTCCAATTACTGCATTTCCACACGTTGTTGTTGGTCTTTTGGCTGATCCTGTCGAGGCGTCGCCACAGCCGAGCATCTGATCCGCACACAAGTTGACACTGGTTTTACGCCAGATGTCTTTCCTGATGCAACCCTTCCATTTTACCCAGGCTTGGCATCCAGTGGCTGGGGTTTGGGCACTGGGTTGGAATATAACCCGGGTCTTTTGCATGGCAGGCGAGAAACCTACCACTGAGCCCTGTCCAATTATTTCCACGTGAAAAAGAAATTAAATAGAAGGAAGCTGTGTAGAAATTTAGCAGTTGCTTACAGTATATGATTCTCCAATACAAATAAATCAGATATTTTGTAGTTACTGGTTTATGTCAAATGCAGTGTTCTATTGCACTGAGCACTGTAATAATCACATACAGTATTATGATAGATGAATACATTAGATTCTAAAATCATTCTGAACTCTACTGGCTGTTTGGTTTCAACCATTTTCCATTTCCAGTCAACAAATTTTTGTTTGTCATTACTCTGGTAAACAGATTACATTCTAATAATATTCTCGGTGTGTAGATTGTGACCATCAAATACAGAATTTTCCTATAATTTGTGACTCCTCGCTTGGCCTGCAAACGTATCCAAATAGGATGTGACATCATGGTTCATGTCTTCATAGCCTTTGGTTATGAGAGTCCTATGCTCACAGAGATATAGGCTGATTGATGGTACTGTGTACCTGGCATATAGTAACTGGGACCAAGTGCTATTCGGATGTGTGCATAGGTGCACCCAGCATGCATCTTTCAGTTCTCTGTTACCCATTTTCCACCAAGATGGTTCCGGAGCTAGCCTGGAGCTGGTTCCCAATTTCAGACCAGTTCTTTGTTTTCAGACAGCCAAAGCACCGGCTCTCAGACAGAAAAAACAGTTGCATGGCGGCACCAACGCTTTGCTGAGTTAGATCAAAGAACCGCTTACATCAGGGGCTGGGGGCGGGATTATCATGACCGCCATCTTTAAAAAATAGATTCAATATGCACTGGGCAGCTTAAATGCATTCTAGACATACACGGACTCTCTAGAGTCCATGGAACTACAAAGCCAGTTCTTAGGGGGTTTGCTATTGAACTGGCACTAGCACCAGACATGAACTAGCACCTGGTTCTCTAACAGTTCTCTAGTAGGCATGGAAGACATGAGAATTAACATGAAACCAGTCAATCTAGATGTGTTGTGAAGATCATCATCATGGCTATAACTGGATTAAATATTTTTTTGAGAACTTTTTAATATTCATAATACCTCAAACAACAGTTATGTAGATAAAACATATAATGCAAGTAAGGGTATTGTCTCTAAACTAAAAAAAAAAAAAAAGTCAATATTTGAAGAGTATTTTTGTATAAAAGGTGCATTCATTACCAGGCACCCAAATACGTTGTTTTTCTACATCATGTGTAAAACATTTGAGTCAGGAAGGGAGGGCAAGGGGGTGAAGGTGACCCAGAGCACCAAATGTGTTAGGTGCAGTCCTAAGTAAGGAATGTTAATAATATCTAAACACTAGAGAACTAACCTTATTCATAAGCATGACCCTACCTAATCCCCCATGTCCTCTGCTTTTCCCCCCTTAAGCCATATTGATTCCCCCATAACAGCTCTCTCTTACTTATCTCAAGGCCAAACCTTATCAGTACAATGACCTCTGTAGCTCGTCAGTGCTGGAAATTCCACACTTACTATGAACTGTAAGTTTTGTTTAAAGGTTTGACCTTCTTGTCAGACGTCCGGTGCGGAGGCTCTAATGTTTTCCTGTCCGGCAATTGGCGCCACCTGGTTGAACAGGAGAGCTGCCAAATCCAAGGGCTGATCTTGCTAATCAAAACAAGAGGTGTAATCTCTTTCACTCTTCGAAATTGATGCAATCAATCCTGGACAATCTCCAAGCCTAAATCGTTCCAAGTTCTGTCAAAGTTTGTATGTGTCTTGCATATGACACCAACTGCTTTTAATCTCCTGCAAATTCGGTCCTCCCACATGTCACAGAATGGTCTCCCTCTGCTCACCGCTCGATTGGAGTTATATTGATTTTGGTTACGGTGGTTGATGCGGAAATCAAATCAAGTGGAAATCAAATGTCTTTGAGCAAGTTAGAGAATTGTTCACTATTTTGGAAGGTGTGGTATTTGAAATTAGCATGTGCTTGACAAGCCAGTGTGCGCTATTTTACTAGCAAACGACTCTACAGAGTAACATACCTATTTTATTAATGTAATTTACGTATCTGACTGTATTTTCCCCATAAATTCTAATAGTTCTCATTCTTAGATACTGTTTTGAATGAAAGTGAAAGAAACAATGTAAATCAAAGCTTACGTACTGTATCCCTGAGTTTCATGTGACATCACACCATATGATCACTTCCATTTTGAGGACTGATAATTGACTATTATATTATACTTTCCTAGAGCATTGCACCACACCCTCCCGGTTATATCAGCTACTGTAGGTGTTCTTTGGAAATTATGGGAAAACTGGAAAGGTTATTTTCTTTTCTCTTTTTTTTGGCAAAAGTTGGTTATTCAATAAGAGTTACACTCTTGACAATGAGATACATGAGAGTTTATTTTATCCCCTGGGATATGAAGGTTTCACAGCAGTTCAAGGGAAAGTGGATAGGAATCACTGTCTGTCTATTTTTTCAGCTTCGAAGAAGCATCATTTCTTCTTTTCTATGTAATGTGGGTTTAAAGTTTACAGTAGCTGTCTAGTTATGAAGCCAGAAATCTGGTACCAAATATGGCAACTACTAAAAAAAAAAAAAAAAGTCAGAAACTCTTGGAATGCATGTAACAGTTGTTATAAACTATTTTGTAAACACAATGTAATATAATATACTGTGGCAGCACGGTGGCTTAGTGGTTAGCACTGTCGCTGTTCACCTCCAAGGTCCGGTTCGATTCCCATCCGTCCTGGTCTGTGTGCATGGAGTTTGAGTTCTCCCTGTGCTTGGTGGGTTTCCTCCAGGTTTTCTGGTTTCCTCCCACAAATACATGCAGATGTGCAGATTAGGCTAACTGGAATTCCCAACTTGCCCGTAATGTGTGAATGTGCATGTGAATCTTGACTGTAGGGCCTACTGCAGTCGTACAAATGGGAATAAATGCAATAGTATACAATACAATATAATACAACTGGCCTTCACGGTCCCTAGTTAGTTCCGAGATGGATGAATAGATAATATACTGTATACAGTAAATCCCCAACTTGTTCCGTTCTGAGAACTTGTGAACGCATGTTCGTGTCTTTGAAAGTTTGTAACTCAAATGTTCGTATGTAGGGGACTTACTGTATAGTATTTTCTGCATATGTTGTGTTAAGAGAAAATTTAATGTCCAGTTTATTTCTGAGAAAATAAACTGGACATGATCTGCATCTTATTAGGATTTATACCTACAGTAGGAGTTTATAGTGATATCCTTATAATGTACCAAAAATTATAGTTTACCCCACATTAACAACAGAACATCTAAAAACATTTAACTTTTTAAAATTCTTTTTGTTAAATAATTTATTTGTTGATTTTTTTTTTTTTAAGCTTTCAATTCAACCTGCCTGTTTGTACAGATGTAGGCTGCAGCTGCAACGCCACTAGCCATGAAACACAATCACCGGTCTCAACAAGACTGTAAGCACGCTGGATTTCCACTGTAGGAAGGAAAATTTAAGCCTATCCAAAACATTAGTGCTTAGCTCAGCACATTTCCGACTTCTCTCAAGAAAATGAATTACAAGGAAGCTGTAGGCTTGCTGGGGTGAAAAATGCTGTACCATACAGGTTTTCTTCAGCGAAGGGCAGGAAGCTTTAAACTGGTGTGTCTTACTGTAGAAAAAGATAAATGTTTGACAGAAAGGAAATCTATCACTATACACCATGTTTGTGTATAAGTCACTATAGTCATAATGTTTAGGTACAAGCTTATTTATCGAAGCCTGCGTCTGCTAGTCAATCTCATTCTGTATTTTGTACGGAGATTTCTTTGGCTAATGTTAGTTGGTACAGTAAATGAATTGTGTTAATGAATGTGTCTGATTTCACCACCAATCCAGAAGCCAACACAAATCAACAATCCAGTCCAGTCCAGACGTTAGCTCAGTCTCACCAACCTGCCTACTGAGCACGTGTTTCCTGTTCATTCTCATTTACTTTATTTATTTACACCACTCCATTCACACATCTTTCTAAAGCTTTTCAAAATTGTTCCCTCTATTATTCCTTGTTTTTCCCTGTTTGTGTTCTGTTCGTCATTTTGATTTTGATCCATTTGTTTTGCAGTTTTTTTTTTTTAATAAACATATATTGTGCTTAGGATTGTGCAGTATAGAGTGACATATCCTTTTTCAGCACAAAATAGGCAATGTGAAATTTAATTTAGGTTAATTTTAACCAACTAGACACACATGACTGAGCAAAAAATGAATAAATTGGCACATAGGCAAAGAAATAGCACTGATACATGAACATGGTTGTTTGTAGGTAGTTTCTACGATCAATAAATTAATTAATTAATTAAGAATATGCTAATTTCTGTGACGTCACTCCCATATTCTGGTAGTGGTAAAATGTTCCCTTTATAAAAGTAATAATAACTTTTGTTCTACTTGACATATCTGAAAACCCAAATGCACAGTTTAAAGTCTAAAGCTAGCCAAGGCTTCCATATAAACACATATATTCAGATTTACCCCCCAAAAAATTCATACAAACTTCAGAAAAATAAAAATAGTATTATATGCAGTATATTATAATATTAATAATATATAATATATTCAGTACGGTATATCTATATGTAGCAAATAGAAATGAAGCATAAAGAAGTTAAGGGACTCATTAAAACACATTGAGATTATGTCCTACATAACATTTCAGTTAACCTTAACTAATATCCTTGTTGTCAGTCGAGTTGTATTTGAAAATAACCAGGATTTTCTCACTTTTATCCTAATAAATCTTTTTTAGTTTAATGGACGTTCCTAGTGAAAGGAAAGCTCCTTCTTCCGAAGTGAAGATGTTTGGAAAGTCCATTTTCAGTCTTGATATGATGGCTGCGCCATATTCAATTCAATTCAATTCAATTTTATTTATATAGCATTTTAATAATGGTCATTGTCTCAACCTACACTGTATTTGGATAGAATGTTTTGCATTGAGAACTTTACTTTCAGGCTTTTTTTTGGCCGACATGGCTTTACACTTAGGGTTATAGTTCTGCCTGTTGGTTTGGCGTGCTCTTGACATGTTTTGTGTTTTAATGTGGACACTTTTTTTTTTTTAAAGAACAAACAAGAAAAAAACTTTTTTTTAAAGGACCCATGTACCTGTGTAATAGGCCTTAGTTCATTTTGTGTTTGCAGTTTCATAAACTTTGAGAGGTTCTTATGGTTCTTCGTTGGATGGATGTTGGAGAAATTTCAAGGCCAGCTGCAACCCTCAGTCAATATAAAAGGATCACAATTTTATATGGAAAAATCTATCATTGTCTCAAATGTTCACATTAATTTGAATTGTATAAATTGTAAAAGGAGAACTTTGAGTCAATTGTGCTTACTTAAGCTACAAAATGCAAAACAAAGACATTAAAGCTTAAATATGTTGAATAAACCAGGTTAAACTCATTCACTGTTCACTCAAGATGTTGTCAATAATATCATTCATTCATCTTCTATACCACTTTATCCTGTATTCAGGGTCGCGGGGGGCCTGGAGCCTATCCCAGGAAGCTTCGGGCACGAGGCAGGGTACACCCTGGACAGGGTGCCAATCCATCGCAGGGCACACACACATACACACATTGTCAATAATATCATCAATGCAATTAAAGCATTTTCACTCAGGGTGTACAGTATACAGTATACACGGCATATTAATTTCCAGAACAGAGCCAACATGAGCGCATTGGTACTGGGGAACATATTTCTATATATTTCTCACTCCAATGTACTGTAGCCCAAAGCAAAACGGTGAATCACTGTTGGCGCGCACTTTGTCACGCACTGGATATTGTCTCTGTTCTGCAAAATCCATCATCGCAATTGTCCAGTTCGCAGACTGCCTGTTGGTAAGGACTACGCCGCAATAAAGAGTTAATGTGCAATATATCTCCCAGCACCAATGTCATCATTTACCACCTGCCCAGCCACCAAGTTGTTAGGAAAAAAAAAAAAAAAAAAAGGAATGCCAGATCCAACAGTGGCCCACTCACCTGCTCCTAACAGCTTTGCCTAATGGAGCCTAAAGCAAGAGATTTGGCATTGATGGACAATCTAGCCAAAGGCATCCATACTAAACCTGTACAAGCACCAAGCTTCATCACTTTCGTCCATTTACATCACGTGAATCGATCCATCACTCCCCCACACCAGGGTTTGTATGTTTAAGAGAAATAAACTCCATTTCTCCCAACAAGCAAGATGTTTTAGCCAGACCAGAGCTGGCATTCCTAGTGTGGAAGTCATTTGGGTCTACATCTGATATTGGCAAAATCACTGTCTTGTTTTTTTGCATATCTTTAAAAGTGAAAGAGTTTGACGCTGAAAAGAGAGATTTAAATGCACTGATTTTCACGAAGGGGTGGTAAGGGATGTTCAATGTCCAGTTTATTTTACCAACCAACATGATTGCAACATAAATAAATCAACCTAGCTCTCTGACCCTCCCGGGAACATGAGTCACTGTATGCAATGAGGGGCAAAAAAAAAAAAAAAAACTACAAAGATTGCAAGCGTTCAAATAAACAAACCTAATGGCATGGTTTGGCCTACATCAGCTGTAAAGAAATGGTGTCAAATCACCATGTGGAACTCATTATACGGCTCAGAGAGGAAATTCAGGGAGGGTGTGCGCGCGTGTGTGTGTGTGTGTGTATGTGTGTGTGTGTGTGTGTGTGTGTGTCACGAGACTTGACTCAGGAAGCAGTATGGGTGTAGTACCCCCACATGCTAACGATTACCCAGGGCTTTATCAGAATGCCTCCACGTCAGAGCCAAAAAAGCTGAGCGATCAAGTGAGATTTATCTACAGATTTTGGATCATTTACATCTTGGGGGACTTTTTAAAAGCACACAGGAAGCATATTCTGTTTTCTCCATTTAGAAAGAGTTTTACCGGCTTAAAAGTGAAACCTGCATTCAATTCTAAGCTACATTAACAGGAAAAATGAGAAGAGGTAGCTTTAAGTAATGCATGGGAAGCTGTGGATGTAAAGCTATTTACATGACCTTTATAACTGGTATTACACAAGAGATTACGTACACTTGAAGGAGGTTCGAAATTGTCCAGATTTTCTTTTTATTACCAGATGAACATGTGGCAGATTTTAGATTTTGATTAGAAGCATATAACAATCGTTCGACTCCTTGATTAGGCCTCAGGAGTCTTCAGGTGACCCAGACTTTTGTTCCTGTCTCTCCAGGAACTTTCCAATAATCACTGTGTAGTTGCGATACTTAATCATTTCTTGTACCAGTTAAATTGTTTAGAGTAAGCTCATCAAATCAAGATTCATATTCCGGTTAATTCCCTTGAAAGTGCCGATGGAAGTGATATAATTCATCTGTGGTTTCTCAAACAGGAAGTCTGCCTTTTTGTTTTGTTTTTAGAGATTTTGTCCAATCATCCCCAAACTTTGGCATAACATTTGTTTCTCTTATTTTTCATTTTCAGGATGGTTTGCCCATAACACACAAACGAATCTGACGGTGAAGCAAACAAACAGGAAGTTCGGGTGTATCTCAGAAACCGTGTGTTTGTCCTCTGACCAAAGTTTGAACTTAACTGAAAGCCTTAATCCTAAAGCACAAACTGTTTTGTTTATATTCACATCTACTGTAAATGTGTAGGACAGACTATTACACTTCTTCTAAACAGTCATTGTTTTTTTTGTTTTTTTAGTTTTTTGTTTTTTGTTTCAATAAATAAGCTGTTTTTCAAACTATATGCCACATACTGTACTAACATCTGGTTCAAGTATTTTATGTAAAAGTGTACATAAAATATATGATTTAGTAATCCAAAAAATCAACTGCCAGCATATTACGTAACGTCTAAGGCTTCATGTGCCATACATGAATCTTACTAACAGGGATGTGAAAAAGTATTTGCCTCCATCCTATTTTTTATTTTTTATTTTGCTTATTTATTACACTTAAATAATTCACATCATCAAATAAATTTTAATATTGTATAAAGATACCATACATATGCTGTTTAATTTTTTTTATATATATTAAAGGAAAAAGCTGTGCAAACCTACCTGGCTCTAAGTGAAAAAGTAATTGCCCCCTTGATAAATAATTTTTTTTAAAAACTGTGATGTCGGCGGCACGGTGGTGTAGTGGTTAGCACTGTCGCCTTGCACCTCCAGGGTCCGGGTTCGATTCCCGGCCAGGCTC
>JAQMYG010000035.1:5119313-5130434 GCA_030014215.1 Clariallabes teugelsi
ACCTCAATCTGGCCTCTCTGACTTTATCTCCAAAACATCTAACATGGGTTGTCCCTCTGATTAACTCATTCTTGATCTTATCCATCCTTGAGTCTTGAGCCTCCTCATTTTTTCATATTTTGCTTCCAAAAAGTCAGATTTTCTTGTATTTGTTTCTTGTAACGTAGTCTTGAGGAATAGTTCCCCAGGCTGCCACAGTGACCTATGAATCATTAGAACATAAAAACATCTAATTAAAGACATGAACCAGTGAGAAACTGCTGGTGCTGAATGGTTGGAACAGACGAGAGGGGAAATGAGGTTGCTGCTGAGGTTTTTAAATCGTATCTTTAAACACATCAGTGGCTCAGTGGTAGCTTTCCCGCCTGCCATATGGAAGGCCTGGGTTCGAGTCCCAGCCAGTGGATGCAGAGCCGGTTCCAATCCTGGATAAAATAGGTATTGTCAGGAATACAGTGTAAAACCTGTGCTGAGTTATTGTGTGGATCAGATGGTCAGCTGTGGTGACCCCTTGACTAGATCAGCCAAAATACCAACATCTTCTTTAAGCACTTTCAGAGTACATCATTTGTTCCCATTTCGTTAAATTAGTCTACCACAGTACTGTATGTACTCCATAATATTGGAGTATCAGCCATGACATTACAATGGAAAACATTATGCCCAGTTTTGTGTAGGATCCCTTTGTGCTGGGGATCCTACACCACAGGGCCTCCTGGTGTCTGGCACCAGGACGTTGTCCGCGGATCCTTTGGGTGTGTGGGTTACAGGACGGGGCCTCCATGGATTGGACTTGTACATCCCATAGGTGCTTGATCGGACTAAACCTAGGGAGTTTGTAGGCCAGGTCGGCAGCGTCGGCCTCTTTGCCTGTGTATGGTGGGCTGTGGTGCACTGGGTGAAGATCATATGGTTGAATTTTATAAAAAAAGACTAAAAGTCTGTGATATTGATTACTTCCTCTTTTAGTGACTCGCTCTAAAAGCCAGACTCGTGTGATCAGTGAAGAGCTGGAGCTCATTAGTGCGTCCAGCTGATGGTGATCAGTGGCAGTGTTTAAGAGAAGTGTTGTTCAAGTGGCTCAGTTTCTCCCAACTGGGTTTGTGTAACGACTGTGTGGAGGCTGATCTAGTGTAGTACGAGCTCTTAGTGTCAGGAATTAAAAAGAATAAAAGGACATGACTAGCAAACTGCAGACAAAAAGCATTTAAACTGTCTTTCGGTGAATTAAATGGTTTAGATTGAAAAAAAAAAAAAGTATCTGCCTTGTAGCAATTTAGAGAAACAGTCTTTTATTGTGTATATATATATAAAGTAAAGGTAGAAGTGATGCTCTTTTGGGGGAGGGGGGTTTGAAGGTCGATGCTTCATATCATGTACTGGACAACCACATTTCTATAATCAGGTTGTCTGACTTAAATGAGCTTTTAGAGAATAGCTAGTTCATGTGCTTTACAGGTACTTGTATAAATGTATATTTTATATACACTGTGTATATAGAGTCTAGGGTTAAAATCTACAGTATGTGAAAAAAAGTACAAAAGAGTACAGTTGTGAGATTGGAGCTGAACCTTCATGTGATGAGGGTTCCTGTACCTTCTCTTGACGGGAAGGAGGTCAAAAAGTGTGTGATTTGAGTAGGAAAGTCTCTGATGATGCTGTGATTATCAGAAGGCTCTCAACGGAGTATCTGGAGAGGTAGATTAGATTTTAACATTCTTCTCGGGAAGTAAAGATGCTATTGCTCTTCACAAACTAAAAGCGAAGTGTTATGGTGCCTTGACAAATCCTCTGAGATGAACTTAAAGCCAGACATGCGTTCCACTTCAGTTCCTTTGATGTAAATGGGAGAGTATCTGCTGATATTTAGATTTTTCGGAAATCCTCAATGAGCTCTCTTGTTTTCTTGGCATTTAGGGTGAAGTTGTTGGAGGAACACCATGCTGATAGGCTGACCTCATCACTGTTGAAGTGACCTACCACCATGGTAGCATCTGCATACTTGATCATGTTGGAGTCATGGGTAAACACGGAGTAGAGCAGGATGATTTTTCCTTTATTGTTCTGGGCTCAAAACTTGTGACTTAAAGTTTATCAAACTACTTTTTAAAATCTGGAAAATCAAACCAGGCTTTTATTGTACATTAAGAAAAATGCTGGTGTCTGAGAGCTTTCCTTATATTTCTTTCTTTCGGAAAGAAGTAAATTTTCTAACTCCACTTAAAATGTGTACATTTTATGAACTTTTTGACATTTTCACTTGTTCCAGAGATGCATTAGCAGAGAGAAATACAATAACCAACCCAAAAAGAAAGCTCACTACTGAATAAATCAAGCAAATATCAGAAGGATTGGCTTCTATGAATCAGTAAATGTCTCCATCTACTGGTCGCTCACCCCAATTGGAGAGCTTAAAAAAAGATTCCTATAATATTGAAGTCTGCAAATTTCTATTTAAATGCAAAGGCACCATTCACCAGATATTTTACTATTTGGTGCTTGAATTAAAACTTAATTTAAATGAGTCAGTATTGCAGTAAATGAAACCTTTATACCTTCAACCGGTCCATCAACACTGCAAACAGGAAGGGACTAAGAGCAGATCCCTGGTGCACTCCCACCTTGACCTTAAGCCAGTCAGTCGTACTGTACCTACGGCACATACTTCTGTGCCACTCCTGACTTCGGCATGCAAACCCACAGTTCATCTCTGGGCACCCTGTCATACGCTTTCTCTAGATCTACCCTTTCTCTCGACCCTACACATGAACAGTCTCAGGATGCTTTACTGTTGGCATGACAGGACTGATGGTAGCTGAAGGTGCAGTAAGTATACATTATCATCTGAATCATGTCTTATTTTTGATTTATCTTAAATATACCACTGATAAACTTTTTAAACCTTAAGAGTGCTTTAACAAGGAGAAAGATGGTGCTTTTACTGATGCAAGATGCTTTTGTCTACGCTCTAGATGTCATAAAACTCGCAAGGAAGTCTGAGACTCCTGAACAACTTGATGCAATTCTGTAAACTTGACTGTTCTTTTATTTGCTCAAAAAAAAGGAAAACACATTAAAGATGTAATTGAAAAATCTCCTTTATTGTTTTGTTAAATGACAGTGTTAAAGTAACTTCCACTTTCAACCAGTAGAAACATTCGTCTGCCGAGGGATTCCAAGCTTGTGTATAAAACAAACTGGTTGCCCGGAGCCTAGTGCCGCATAATCAATCGTACAGTTTTGCTGGAAACTTTGTCATCCAGGTTAAAGTTTCACTAAAAAGGCATCTGGATTCGAGCTTCCAAGCCTCTAATTTAGCCTGTTTTAGCACGCAAGGCCTTACTGTTAGACTGCTGGAAAGCAAAAAATCAAGAAGTCTGCACACAGTGGATATCTGTTTAAGCTTACATGAGAGATTTAACTCGGTTTTTTATCTACCCATGCAAGGGGGAGGTCGAGGGTCGGAAAGAATGAAAATCAGAGCTCTAAATCATTTATGATCCACTGTATGACACGCGCAAACTCAAACCAACTCAAAGTGTCAAAACCCATTAAGCAGGAGACGAATGGGCAAAAAGAGAGAGAGAAAGACGAGAAAAAGAGAGTTATTATCATTAAAGGTGTTATTGCACTACATTTGCTGGGTGGAGTTGCCATTCCATGTGTTGTTGTCGTCCTTGTTGTCCTCTTCGGTTCTTAACCGGTAGATTTTGCCATCTTTTTTAAAGTCTTCCGGTCTCTTCTCTAGGACCCGCTTTCGGATCGTTTCTCTGGAAACGATAAGATTTTTTTTTAAAAGCTCAAGAAAATGACCTCAGCAAATCATTTAGAAAAATTTAACAATGCGGCTTACCTTTTTGGTTCTCCAGAGTTGGTGTTTGTGGAGGTTGAGGGGCGCGGAGGCTGGTTACGTGGAGCTTCTGCGCCTGCAGGAGGAGGGCTGCTGAAGAGGAAGCAGCTCAGGAACCTCCAGACTGCCAGCAGAGGGTACAGGATGGTGCCCAGAATAGACCAGATGCCACCTGTGCTAGAGGACTGAACTACTGTGTTAGTGGGCCTTCCGGTCTGCTGTGGGAATGACAAGAAAACCGATTTTAGATTATATGCTGCATATAGAAATATAGTGCGTTTGTATCATACTGTGAGTTGCTCCATTTGTTTGGGGAAGTGACTCACCGGCAGCAGGACGATGGAGGCACTGGGGGCAAGCTCGAGCTCCAGCAAAGTCTTCTCCAGATCTTCAACTGTGAACTCGCGTCTTGGGAACATGGTGGCCAGAGAGAAGTTGCCGAACCTGTTACCCACCTCCTGTGAGGACCGAGCGAGCAGACAGAGAGTACAAGTTCAACTCAATGCTTAAATGCTAAAACCTTTTTAATGCAACTGTAAGATTCCTGTCACAGCTTTTATGCTACACATTTTATCTAAACACCAATCTAATCAGCGCTGCAGTATTAAATCGCACCGCTACTGGATGAGATAAAATTGCTTTCCTCTTTATTCTTGTATCCCTAAATGTTTGTACATCTTTTTGGTCAGGCCGCTTTATCAATCAGTAATATATATAAAAAATAAAAAAAATAAAAAAGCCAAAATCCATGTAAAGAGTCAGCCAAAAAATATTATACACACTAGTAGTAGTATGATATAATGTACATTAATATAATATTAATACAGTGGAACCTCGGATTGCGAGTAACGCGGTTTTGCGAGTGTTCAGCAAGACAAGCAAAGATTTAAAAAAAAAAATTTATTTGGAAAACGAACAAGTCTTGGTTTACGAGTACCGAGTATCATGTATCACTTCTTGTTTTCACACAGAACGTCACGTGATCACAACTGAGCCAACGGTAAAGTGCAGGTTAATTTGTTTTATTTTTACTTTATATTTGGTGTTAATTATTTTTATATATTTATTTTTTTTGGGCTGTGGAACAAACAATCTGAGTATCCATTATTTCTTATGGGAAAATTCGCTATTATTTACAAGTGTTTTGAAATACGAGCCTGCTTCCGGAACAAATTATGTTCGTAATACAAGGTTCCACTGTACTACTATCATGCGCTTCATTATGCGCAGTAAAACACTGGGTGTTGTCCCTCTCTCCTGGGTTGAATTTAAACGAGGTCAGCTGACTATGTTTAAAAAGGCTTACATGCGATTACGTTTTTTTTTTTGGCCACATGACTAGGGGTAGAAGGGGGGGACAGATGCACCGCTCAGATTTAGGTTAGAAGTGTATTGGTATGCTTTACGTTGTATATTCGTGTCAAAGGTGTAAAAGACTCACTTTGTCGGACTTAAGAACAAATCAGACTTACAAACGTGCCTCCGGAACAAAACTCGTTCGTAATTCGGGGACCTACTGTATATCAATATATAACTTATAGAAATAAATGTAGTGTTAGAATATTTTTACAAAGTTTTCCTTTTCTGAAGTGTGTATACTGTAAATTGTTTGGCTGACTCTGTAAATTAATATGTCTATTGAATTCATATTAGTTAAAAATTAAAAGTCGAGATTGAAATTCCACTGTGCCCAAAAAAAAAAGAAAAAAAAAAAGAAATCCAACACTGCTGTATGTGATGGAAATGCATCAAAATATATTGATCCTGGCCTACTGATGAAATGGATAGATGAGAGCTCAGAGGATGTGTGTAAGAGTCAATATCTGTAAATATAAAAAGAAAAATACTGTACACCACAGCAGAGGCAAGCCTCACAGCAAATAGAAATAGAGTTCAGAATAAAAATGCACGCATTCTTGTCATTTTAACAAGGTTAGTTAGAAGTGATGTTTCGACTGACCTGGGCTGCAAACTGCCGGGCCTCCAGCAGCTTCGTCTCTGAGGGAAACTGATTGGTCAATGAGGAGCCGTCAGGGAGGCGGAACTGTATCCTGGCAATCGCACTGTGACAAAAAGAAGGACTGTTAAATTATTTACATATGACACAGGAATCTGATTAGTCCTGATGAATCATATATATTGAAACAAAATTTAAACGCATTTCTATGCCGATTAACTCAATATTGGTAAAAATCCATTCCACTACAGGTCATCCCCGAGTCTCGTTACGGGAGTACGTTCGTAAGTCCAATTTGTTCTTAAGTCTGACCAAGTTAAATCTTATACGCCTTCGACACGGATATACAATGTAAAGCATACCAATCCACTTGACTAAATCTGTCCGCTTTCCCCACACTGCCATCATGTGGCCAAAATCCGTAATCGTGCCCGAGGAAATTAATCTCTCACGTCAAATTTAACAGTGTTATTTCTGTGCCTTTAAATCGCAAGGGGAATCCCGGACGGCATTTTGTCTTAGAGCTGTTTTCCACTGTATTGCACTGTAAATTAAGATTATTCACCATCTGACAGCTTCACAGCGGACTGATTCAATGAATATATATATATATATATATATATATATATATATATATATATATACACACTGAACTTTGGACATTTTATACATTCATTTATACAGTAAAAATATTGTATATAATTGTAAATATTGGTTTCTGGTGCACTGCAGTGTCTATGTTTTTGCACAATGCACATGAGCTAATTCAGTGATTGTACCAGAAGAAAAAAATGCGGTCTGTTCGTAACTCGAATGTTCCTAAGTCGGGGACTACCTGTAGTAATAAATAAATAAATAAATAAATAAAAATCAGTGTCATTGAAAAACTCTCTAAAGCAAGTCTTTATGTCAAAAGGTTCATTACATGAAACACATATACTGTATACGAGACCTTCTTTCTCTCTGCGCAGCCTCTTTCTTCATCTCCTGCTCAGCCTGTCTGGTTTGTAGTGCTGCCGCTCTGGCTGCGTCGGCTTCCTCCTGGGTTTTAGCGTATCGAGCTGCCCGTTCTGCTCGGTCCTGAAACAAAACAATGGTTCTGCGTGCTCACTCAATGCAATCTGAGGTTTGTACCATCTTTAATATGCAAGATAAAATTTATCGGGCTCTGTTTGTTTTGAAAGTTGTGTGTGTTTGTGCTCAAATGAATACGACATCATGGTCAATAAATGTAGTTAAAAAATAATAACAAAAAAAACCTGAACCATTTATGTAAAAAGAGATCCATATTAAATGATTACTATTATGCAAACATGCTAGAAATACCATCTCTAGACATACAAAATTTAAAGTAGAGTATCTCTTTTTAAAACTTTGAGATTCTGTGCGTACTTTTTTTTTTCTTTTTTTTTTCTAGCATGTGTTGCTGCCATGCTGTGAAATAACAGTGAAGTGTTGCAGACCTGAGCGATCTGCTGTTTGACCCTCTCTCTAGCCGCCTTCTCCTCTGCTTTCTCTCGGTTTCTCTCCTCCAGTATGCGCTTCGTTTTCTCCTCCTCCTGTTTCCGCTTGAAGTCCAGCATGTCCTTACCCGTCTTCCGCCGCTCTATCTCCTTCTTTAGCACGTTCTGGTTGGGAGAAGGAACTCGGCTTTAGACTGGCTTTATCTCATGCGAGAGCATTCATGAGAACAAAATCGAGAAATCTACACAGTAAGAATTACAACTTTAAAAACCATAAGACTTGCCTCCTCTTCTCCCTTCCGTTTCTGTTCTCTGCGTTCTTCCAGTTTCTTTGTTAACCTAAAAAACATGTAATGCATGAAAATGACAGGACTGATAAAGATTATTAATCTAATACTGAATTTAATACTAACTGCAGTAGATACATCACACAGACCAAGTTTAATCTTCTAATTGTGCAGATATATTTGGTTTATCTTATTGATTATTAGTATCATTAGTGGTTCTTGCAAAGCATCAGTTTTATTATCTTGCAGGCTTATTATCTTACAACACCGAAATTAGCAGCAACAAACGTCACATTTCCACAAAATCCTCAAAAAAAGGCAAAAGCAAGAGTCATTAGAGAGGCAAAGATTCCAGTTTGCCAACAGAGTGTCTTTGTCAGAGAGCACCAATTCTGTGTGTGTGTAAGTTGTCCTACACAGGATCAACCCGCCTCCTCTTCTCCTTTATATTCTTACACCAGCCACAATCTTTTCAAAGGTAATGTGCAAATGAATTTATTTTATTTTTACTTTATATTTAGTTTTAATTATTTTTACATGAATATTTTTGGGTTGTGGAACGAATCATCCGAGTTACCATTATTTCTTAATTTGATATACGAGTGCTTTGGATTACAAGTACGCTCCCGGAAAGTTTAACTGATATTGGGGTGGTAAAATCCTGCAGGTGGCGCACTCTAAACTATTAATTATTCGCACATTGGCAGGCAGCAAAGCATCCTGTATGATAGGAGGAGCTATCTTATCAGGATTCTTCTAGAATCGTGATGATAACAGAATCAGCATCTAGGTATCATGATAGTATCATATTGGTTGGTCCCTGGTGATTCCCATCCTAGTACTTAGTACCTACAGTAGTACCGTCTGAGAAATGCAATTAATTTATGCGTAAACATCACATGATCGGCATCTTTTAATCCGCTGTCAAATATAAACTTTAATTTAAAAGTTTTCAGTGCCACTTAATTTTTTTCCCCAATTCCGTGTCAGTCATATTTTCTTCTTTCAAGCCCTTGTCACATGACTACGTTCGGTTTTTGGAAACGTTCACAAAAACTTTTACATATTAACTTCCACTCGTAGGTTTAATTATACAAATAGATTCGAATCGTTTAAACATAGTCATTAAAATTATCCTTCGTTTATTGTGAATCTTTGAGGTAACATCTTTAAGTCACTGTTCGTTGGCTCACTGAAACCAAAACTTCACAGCATACTGGGTTTACTTCCTGGATGGATCGAAAGCACCATGTGTATGTGTGAAAGCACTGCTTTCAATGAGAATCATGCTATCGTTATTAAGTTGTCCAAATGATTTAATAAAATAATTATAATAATAATAATAATAAGGTGAATAATAAAAATAAATTCTGTAGGAATTAAAGTCAGGAACTACAGTACTCACATTTTTCTTGCTATTATAAGGTGGTGCATTATATTATAAATGTATAATATAATATAATCATGTGATTATATTATAAATCACACACCCTGACATACAAATACAGAGTTCTGATTTATACCAGATTTCCTCATACGTTATACCCGTACTTTTGTCCTTGTTACACAAACAAGTGTTTACCTCTCGACCTTCGCGTCCAGGGGCTCCTCTGCCGGAGACGCCTGTGATGTGTCGTCTGACGATTGGCTTCTCTCCTCACCTGGAGTCACATGACCTGAAGCCCCTGCTTCTTCCATGGGCTTGGACAGAGATTCTATAAAGATCAAATAAAAAGCCAAAACCAATAAAGCCAGTTAAGTTTATCAATATTTTTTTTTATCTGAGAAAATGAAGAAACGTCCTGATGCTTCTAACATGCAGCCCTGCCTCGAATGAACCGAAACCATGATATGCAAACGTCCGTGATTCAAACGAGCTTAGTCACCTTTAGATGCAGATGCAGCAGCGGCGGAGGCGTTTCCTGTTGTGATATCCGAGTTTGCAGGTTGGCTTTCAGAAGTCGAGGGATTTGCAGCCTGGACTGATGTCTCTGGGTTTGGCTGAGCCGCAGCAGCTGTCTGCTGAGACTGTACCTATACGGGCAGCATGGGAAGACGGATGTGAGGAGATCAGATGGAGATCAGTACGAAATAATAATAAATAACTCAGACTGAATGAGCAGGTGTGTGAAATGTTCTCCAGAAAGGAATTTGTTGTAGTTGCAGATTTTTCATTCCAACCAAGCAGAAGCCACACCTGATTCCATGTGTTTTTAATTAGTTCTTCTTGGCTTCTGTTTGGTTGGAATGAAAAATCTGCACCAACCCTGGCCACTTTCTGGAGAGGATTTCACACCTCTGGTGTGTCAAAGCAATAAAGCGGGGATTTTAATAGATTATCTTTAATTACATTAGATTAAATTAGATTAGATACAACTTTAGTGCCATTGTGCAACGTACATTGTACAAAGCCAGTGAAATGGAATTAGCATCTAACCAGAAGTGTCCAAGTGGCAATATTTACATCAAATAACAAAGGCTGAAATAAGGCTATTGGGGGGGGTTATGGGTACAGTACATGGGAATGAATGTCTTATGTACAGGAGGTATGTGCCTCACTTTAATCATCTAATTAAGCCATAACACCTGCAAAGGGTTCCTGAGAATTTAAATGGTCTCTCAGTCTGGTTCAGTAGGAAGCACAATCATGGGAAGGACTGCTGAACTGACAGTTGTGCAGAAAACCATCATTGACATCCTCTATAAGGAGGGAAAGCCTCAAAAGGTAATTGCAAAAGAAGTTGGATGTTCCCAACGTGCTATATCAAAGCACATTCATAGAAAGGTTATGTGGAAGGGAAAAGTGTGGAAGAAAGAGGTGCACAAGCAGCAGGGATGACCGCAGCCTGGAGAGGGCTGTCAGGAAAAGGCCATTCAAAAGTGTTGGGGACTTTACAAGGAGTGGACTGAGGCTGGAGTCAGTGCATCAAGAGCCACCACACACAGATGGATCCTGGACATGGGCTTCAAATGTTGTATTCCTCTTGTCATCTTGTCTACTTGACTAAATCTGTCCCCTTTCCCCACACTGCCATCATGTGGCCAAAAACCGTAACCACGCCTAAGGAAATGCAATGTAACAGTGTTGTCTGTGCGCCTTTAAACCGCTATGAATTCCCAGACGGCATTTTTTTCTCAGAGCTGTTTTCCACTGTATTGGACTGCGAACTGTTTTGTTGAGGATTTTCCGAAATTAGGATTATTCACTATCAGGACAGCTTTACAGGACAGATATTTTCTATCATCGTGTTCCCGGACTGATTCTTTGAAACCGGTGAGCCCGACTCACCTCTCTCATATATGTCATCCATAGTGTGTGAACAACTTGTGTAATGATGAGTTTATATATGTATATCAAAATATGAAATAGGTTTATAAATAAGTATAAATGTTGTATGTATTGCTAATAGAGATGGGGGGGGGGGGATCAATTCAGTTAGGCCTTGTTCACACGGGCGTTAAAATCGAGCGTTTTTCTACCGTTTGTAGCGTCCGGTGAGCGCGGATGAAGCGCCGATGGTTTTCTACACATAGGAGTCAATGAGAGTGTTCACACGGGCTTTG
>JAQMYG010000035.1:5156952-5168976 GCA_030014215.1 Clariallabes teugelsi
GTGTGTGTGTGTGTGTGTGTGTGTGTGTGTGTGTGTGTGTGTGTGTGTGTGTGTGTGTGTGTGTGTGTGTGTAGCTTTGCTTTATAGTGTGTAAAAAAACAACAGTTTAATTGTTCTCAGTCTGCCAAGAGCTCTAAATTTGAGATCTTCGAGAATATACACACACACACACACATGTCTTGGAGTCATCGCTTCTGTCCTAATGCAGAGATTTTAAGTTAATTGTCTCCACACAGACGCTGTACTGTACATTCGTAACGCTCGGTTACATGGGCTCATTTTCAATCGTTGCATTGTCCTAAGCTGTTTTCTGTGAAACATAGTGTGTGCGTGTGTGTGGGCGACCGGTTTCCAAGAGCAACGCTCTACAATAGGTTACAGCACACATCCCGCTGAGATGCAAGAGGATGAACGCGTCGCCCCCGGCAACTCGCTTTCCATCTCTTTCACATGCTCGTAGTTCACGGGGTCACCGCGTTCCTGGAGGCGATTGTTGCCTTTTTTAGGCGCTTGCGAACAGAACAATATCGATACTGTAGCACTGATAAAAGTGCAGCGCCGCACAGAACAGCACAGCACAAGCACCATCATCATCCTCATCATCATCCTCATCATCTAGGTGTATGCAGAACCAGAACGTGCTCGTGATGAACAACACCGGTGCACGAGTTAACATTAAAATCCTTCATCTCGGGCACGTGCGGAGTGTGATGGATTCCAGGTGCTCAGGTGTTTTTTTGTTTTTTTTTCCCGAAAGAAAAACCATCACCTCTGTGACGTCAATGACTCCGCTGTGCCACCAGGTGGCTCTGTTGAGACACGGTTCGAGGATCGGCACACGATTCCAGAGCACTTTTCGTTCCTTCCTTCTTTCTGTGTTTTTTTTTTTTTTCTCTTTCTCCTGATATCCTCTGTTATCTGCTCCTCTGGAGCGATGTTGAAGAAAGAAAGTAATGATCGTAACTTTTTTTTTTCTCTCTCTCTCTTTTCCCTCTCCATCATTTGTGTTATGATGAACTGTTCAGCTGTGATGATAACAGAGCTTGCTTATTGCAGTTCAGCCAACACGGTCACGCTACACGAACAGGAGGATGATAGGACTAATAAAATGGGCTTCATTAAGATAAAAGTGCTTTGCGTGGCAGTTTCCCGGTCGAAGCCGCTCATTGGGAGGACCGGATCGCGCTCAGAAACACAAATGAATGCAAATTCGATTCATACGTGCAATATGATCAAAGAAGCGGAGAAAATTGAGTTCAATTATGATTTATACAGGACTAATACGCGACAGCTGGGGTGCAATAAAATACATTTTTCTTTTAAAAAAGTCTAAAAAATCTTTTGTTTTCTTAAACACTCTTTATTTTTTTTTATTGCGTGTTGTCAATTCTGTATCCATCCATTCCATTCTGTACAACGTGATGAAGATCTGCTAAGGAAAGGACTGATTTAAAAAAATAAAATAAGTGTCACCCTGTTTGTGTCATGAAGTATGTGATCTGGGCTCGTGTGGAAAATAACGCTGTGTAAGCAAACATCCTTCTACGTGAGCATGAAGATTTTTTTTTTTAGCGTACTTTAAACATTTAAACATGTTGGACGGAAAACAAGTCCGATGTTACTACGGCTGATTTCTGGGGGGAAAAAACAAAGTGTAAAAATGTCTGACGTCGCTGTTGCCTGCAGTCAGCCGTATTTCCGTAAAAACATCCCTGAAATCCTCTTAGCTAAGCGCGATTTTCCGCGGTAAACATCTCTGATGAAGACGTCCATGAGGCTCCTGCGCTGTAGCATCATGAGCAAGACAGAGCTTGTGCCTTTCCTCATACTGTGTGTGTGTGTGTGTATGCACTCGCACATACACACCGATATCGTCTCCATATGCTTGAGCCGTTAATAAGCCCATAGTAGGAGATAAGAACAATAAGACGACTGTTTCCGCTGAGCGAACTTCTGTGCTGTCTGCTTTTGTGACACAACTTCATGTTTACTTTTGATTTAACATATGGCCTTCTCACAGCTCCTGACTCCGCTCTGTGTGTATGTGCACATGTGTGTGTGTGTAGCCAGGTGCCGCTGTTCGTGCAGATCCAGCAGAAGTGGAGGAAGATGTACGCGGGCGAGTGCCAGGGCCCCGGGGTTCGCACCGACTTCGAGATGGTGCATCTGCGTAAAGTTCCCAGCCAATACAACCACCTCTCAGGCCTGCTGGATATCTTCAAAGCCAAAATAGTGAGTAAGAACGATAAGGGGGGTTTGTATAGAAGTGGAAAGAAAAAGGTAATAAATCTTTCGTTTCTCTGAAGGGCAGTGGGGAGAAAAGTGCAGCCAAATAAAGGCGTATCTGTTAATTAAGATATGTAAGCTGCTTATAGTCGGATTAAAGCCTCTAGGTGTTGGCGCCCAAGTTTTTCTGCCTGTTCTCAGATGTTCGTCCGGTTCATACGGTGCAGAAGAGGAAATTTTTTATTATTTATTTATTTTTGTTTAATCCTGTCCTTTTTCTCTCTTTTCCCCCCCCCCGTTTCCGATCTCTGTTTGTATCTCACAGGGCTGCCCTCTGACGCCGCTACCACCCATCAACATCGCCATCCGCTTCACCTACGTCCTCCAAGACTGGCAGCAGTACTCCTGGCCCCAGCAGCCTCCTGGTAAGTATTGATATAAATATATACATGTGTGTATTTACGTATATACATTATTGTGTGTGTGTGTGTGTGTGTGTGTGTGTGTGTGTGTGTGTGTGTATTGTTTGTTATTCTCATTTTTGATTGCAGCTCTGACAGCAGTTCCAGCTGCAATCAAATGAGCCTGTTTCTATAGTAACGACATACACAGGGACTCTTATGCCAGATGTTCCACATAAACACACACACACACACACACACGGACACATTGTAATCAGTGATATGCTGACGTTTACTGTAAGGAGCTGTCTAGCATTTTTTTTGGAAGGAGTTCTCTGACACATGAATAGTCTCAGGAACATGGCAAACATTCATTCATTCATTCATTCATTCGTCTGTCTGTCTGTCTATCAATCTTATGTGCTTCAAGAGAGAAATAAAGTAAGTCATAACAGGGACTTTTTTTGCAGACGCTCCACATTGTTAAATACAGCGTAGGACATGTCATCCTGCAGTAAATAATGAAACTGAGGTTTGGCGAACGGCTGTGGTAGAAGAGGAACGAAATACAGTGAAACCTCGAATTACGAGTAACGCGGTTTGCGAGTGTTCCGCAAGACCAGCAAAGATTTTTTTATTAATTTTTACTTGGAAAACGAGCAAGTCTTGGTTTACGAGCACCGAGTATCATGTATCACACATGCGCTTCTTGTTTTGACGGTTTTTCTCTGTTTTGCGCTGCGGAATTGTGGGTAATCGTCTCCCCTGCTGGGTCTTAGTGCGCGTCTCTCACTGGTATAATCAACATCCGTGCAAGCGTGTACTGTTTACTATAACACTGTGACAACGTGTGTGTGTGTGTGTGTGTAAAACATCTTTTATTTTGTGTCTGCATGCGTGTGCGCGTGTAAAGCAAAAGAGAGTCTTGTTAGAGAGGTTAAAGATCCATTTTCTCTCTCTGTATCAGCCTGCTCTTTGTGTCTGTGTGAGCGAGCATCATAAAGATTGTGCTTTATTCCATATTTATTCTACTCTGATTTACTTTTTTTTTTTCTAACTCACAGTGCTTTCTTTTCATGCTGCTAGAAATCATAAGCTCATCAGATTTGTGGTTTAGTTTTTCCCTCTCAGACTTTTTCTCTCTCTCTCTGTTTTTTTTATATTTCTTTTATCCTGTATCCGGTTCAGTTCAATCTCATTCTCAGTTGTTACAAATCACAGCTAGGTTAGAAGTTGGGATCTGCGCACAGAGCACAGTGTTGGACATGATTCAGTGATCATGAAGCGAGGAGGGCCTAACAGTGGCAGTTTGGCAGTGCTGGCGCTTGAGACCAGCACTGTGTTCAAGCTCGTACCCCTCTCTGTTTCAGGGTGCGATATCATGGCAGATCCTTCTGTGCTCTGACCCCAGATTCCTAACAGAGAGAGAGAGCGGATAGGTTTCCTTTTCTGTTTTTTTTTCCCCTCGTACATGCTGTACGTAGGCAGCTCATGAGATTTCTTTAATTCTTTGTATCTACAGTCGTTTCCTGTTTGTCTTCCTACTTGTCTTTCATTTCCTATACATTTCCCTTTCCTTTAATTTCCCCTTTTCTGTCTGTCTGTTTTTTTTTTTGCTTCCTTCCCTTTCCTTTCTACGTATTTCCTTTTCCTTTTTTTTTGTCTGTTTACTTTCCTGCAATTTTATTTTCTATTTTCTTTTATTTCATGTGTAAAAGTTAGTGCCCCCTCTTTTAATCTAATGTTTATTTATTAATTTTATTTTAAACATAATAAAAACAATCTGATTATAGCAGGAAGTACAGTAGTATTCAGCAAATAAAACTTCAGACAAACATCATATAACGTTTTTATCACTGTGACATTATTCGTTTAACTAAAATGAAGCCAAAAAGAAAAAAAATATGTGAGCAATACTAAGTACCCCCCATGATTCAATAGCTTATGGATCCAACTTTTTTCCAACGGTTTGAAGTAATTGTTTCCGACATGACTTTATTAGTGTCTCGCATTGTTGTGGAGGAATTTTGGTCCATTCTTCTATTCAGCATTGCTTCAGTTTATTGAGGTTTTCGTGCATTCGCTCATTCTCAGCTCTCTTAAGGCCCCACCACAGCATGTCAGTTGGGTTGAGGTCTGGACTGAAGTCCATTCCAAAACCTTTATTCTTTTATTTTTCAGAATTTCTGATGTAGATTTACTGGTGTGCTGGTAGATCGTCCTGTTGCATGACCCGATTTCGACCGAGCTTTAGCTGTCGGACAGATGGTCTCTAGAGTCTTCAGCTTGACTCAATGACTGCGAGGTGCCAGGGTCCGGTGGCCGAGCCCAAATCATCACCCCTTCACCACCATGCTTCACAGTGGATATGAGGTGTTTCTGCTGAAATGTTTTTTCCCCAAACATGCATTAAGGCTGAACAACTCCACTTTCGTCTCCACTGTCCACAGGACATTTGTTGTGGTTTGTTCAGATGCGGTTTTGTTAACCTCAGTCGTGCTTCCGTGTTCTTCTTTTAACCAGAAGATGATTTCTCCTGGCAACCAAACCGCACTTGTTCAGTCTTCTTCTAATTGTGCTCGCGTGGACTTTAACATTTGGCTTGTCAGGTCCGAAATGTAGCTCTTAATTATTATTATTATTATTTTTTTCATTTTTTGTATTTCTCTGAGCATTGCACCGTCTGACCTTGTGCTGGGACGTCCTCTCTGCCAACTGTCTTGAATGCTTGTGAATTATCTTTCTCACTATAGAACTACAATTTCTTGGAGAATTAGTTTTATAACCCTTTCCAGTTTGATGGGCGGAAACAATTGCTTCTCTAGGATCGTCGTGTTAACACACACTTGGATGCTCCAGACCAGCAAACTGCCAAAACTTCCGCATTTATAGGAGGTCTGCACACCTGCTGATGATCAATTAATCAAGGGCTGATAATTAACAGCACCTGGCTCCAACTTGCCCTCCTTAATTCTGTGGAAGCTGTAAGGGTACGTAGTATTGCCCAAATGTTTTTTTCTTTTTGGCTTAAAATTTTGTTAAATAAAGAGAAAACAAAGTTCTCTGTTAGAGGTTTTATTTGTGTAATTCATAGACCCGCTACGGTGAGATCATTTTTTTAAATGATGTTTTTACTGTAATTTTTCTTACCATTCAGTATCCATTTCTTTCAATTTTTCCTTTTTCATTTTTGTTTCCTTTCCTTTTTTTTGTCTTTAATATCCTGTCCATTTTCTTTTCCACTTTCCTTTGCCTTTTTATTACCTTTTCTTTCCTTTCTTCTTTACCATCTCCATTTGTCTGTCCCTTTTTTTCAATTTCTTTTCTTTTTCTTTCCTTTCCATCTTATTTTCCTTTCTTTTACCATTTCCCTTCCTTTCCCTCTTTTCCATGCCGTTCCTTCCACAACTCGCTTCACCCCGACATGTCCTGCTCAGTTTCCTTACTTACTCTCTTCATTCTAAACGTCCTGGCATGAGGTCATTTAAAAAAAAGAAAAAAAATTATTCTCCCACGACATGTTTCTCTCGCACATGGCCGAGCGTCTGGCGATAAACATGGCTATTTAGCTCAACACTAGAAAGGCGGTGGAGGTAAAAACGCCATCGGAGACCTTTGTCTGTCATGCGGTGCCAAATCAGCGGGTGAGCGTCGTCGCTTCATCACTGATCATAAGGCTGGCAGTTTAAATCGTGACGCCGCCGTGAGCCGCCCGCTGGACCTGTGAGCGAGACCCTTAATCATCACCTGCTCCGTTTAGATTCTCTCTCTCACTTGAAGGTTGCTTTCAAGTGATAATGGATAATTATTCAGCGCATAAATGAATGAATGAATGAATAAACGTGTGTGTGATCTCTTCCGGTTATGTGATGTGTGATTGCTTGTTTTTTTTTTTTTTTTTTTCACTTAAGGTCATTTTTGTTTTATGTTAGTGCTGTACTGTACATGCCAAGAGCTTTAAATATAAATCTAGCCTTTATAAACCGTCAGACAGACTCGGTGGAGCTTTAAAAAAATGTATTTATTTCCTTTTTCGCTCTCTAAACCCGACCCTCAGCTGTAGGTTACGCTCCTAAGCTACTAACCAGCCCATTTTACTCGCTGCATCAGAGGCATAGAAGCCTGTATTTTTATTTTATTTTATTTTTATTACACCCCAAAGCTTTTTCATTGTTGCCATGGAGTCATATTTCTCCCGCAGCGCCGAATCGAAGCGCCTTAAGATGATGTTTACTCAGTGGATTCATCAAGGCATGAATGTTTACCTCTGTATTAAGGTGCACTTGAGATATTTATTCAGCCTAATGATATTCTTCCAATTATACCTTAATGGATTAATGTGGGAGAAGCGCGAAGGGACACGTGCGGCGTATCATCACAGCCGGATAAACCGTGGAAATCAAATCTGAAATTACACCAAAAAGTCATACATTTCATGATTTTATTTATTTATTTTTTAAATTTTTTTTTTTCTTTCTTTCCTTGTTATTGCAGACTTTGACGCCCTGCTTGCCGGAGAAGTCGGAGGCGTCGAGTTCGGCAAACTTCCGTTCGGCGCTTGCGAAGATCCAATAAGGTTTTTTGGCACGACGTCGCACAACATTTCCATATTTCAAAATATCACACTTGATTAAATCACTGTGAACAGAAAACACACTGGTAATGATTTCGATTTAAAACGCCCGCAGACATCCTGGAATAAATGTTCAAGACGGCATAAATATTACGTCTAGAGACATGAAATCTCAATAAGGGTTCTGATATGTTGTTTGTGTGTGTGTGTGTTTGTTTCTCTCCACGTAGTGAGCTGCACCTCGCGACAACCTGGCCTCACCTGACCGAAGGCATAGTTGTGGACAATGACGTATACTCGTGAGTACCCAGATGTTGTAAGATCACACACAGCAGCTTTAGGAAATTAACTCGGAGCCAAAAAAAAAAAAGCAAAAGGAGATGTGAGCAATGAGGTAATCAGGGGTGTGTGTGTGTGTGTGTGGATGGTGTTGGGGGGGGTGGGGGGGTGGGTGGTATCTGACGCATGAATATGCAGCAGGTGCGAAAATACAAAACACCCCGATGATGTCGGGTGCCAAATTAATTTTTTTCTCACCTCTCGAAGAACCTGTTACCCATAATAATTTTTCGCAGCTCGAGCACGGTGTTGGGGGTGAAATAACGGGAGAGAAAATGTGTGTGCGTGTGTGCGCATGATTTGAGGCTTGTACCTTGACACCAGCACCGGACGGCGCCTGAGCTGCAATTAATTGGCGGCGAATGATTTTACGCGTTTTTTTTATTTATTTCTTTTTTTATACGGTGCTGTAGTGCTGCTCAGTGAGCCGTTGCGCGACGTTAACGCCGTTTTTTGTGCTTTTCCGCTTCCTGTCAGAAATTCAGCAGCACCTGTCTGTGATGGAGGCTCTCAATTCTGAAGTTTTTTTTTTTTTTTTAAGTGGGGGCCTGTTTTTTTTTTTTTTCCTTCTTCATTTTTTGAAGTAGCAGAACGAATACTCTCACCTGCAGATAAGGAGCGAGAGAATAATGAAGGGTGCTCGAGCAAAAGGATTTTTCCATGGAAAAACCTCTCCATGCTCTTTGAGGCAGCCGAATCGTTGCTGTCGGTTCGAGGCTGACGCGCGCGCGGGGGGGTCGATCGGTCTTCCTCTGACGCTGGCGGCTGTTGGGGATTCTTCTGGCTCTGTCCTTGCCTTAAATGACCTCGTGATTTTGGTGAAGCGTTGTTATTTTTAATTAATTTATTTTTTAAGCATGTCTTGTTAATGATCCAGGAATAACGATCGAGCCATCGGCCATTCTGGATTTTCAAGCCTAGCGCCGCTCTATCTCTCGTTTCTTCTTTTCTTTATTTATTTATTAAGCCAAATGCGTCAATTAGGGTTGTTATTCATTAGGAGTTTGATGGGCCCCCAATCTAGTTTTGAAGGATCATTAAGATTCGATGGTCATTCAGTGGTTTGTAAGCAACCCGAGCTCTGATAATACAGCTGCTGAAAATAAAAAAATTTAATAAAAAAGTTTGAAAATACATTTCCTGCCCCAAAAACATCACACACACACACACACACACACACTAAAATTTCATTCATTTATAAAACTTCATTTTATTACCACATAACATTACTGAGTCTAGACCTAAGCGACTGAAGGAACCCCAGATCATAACACTGTCTCCAGACGCTTGTACAGTGGACACTATGCATGATGGGTGCATCGCTTCATGTGCTTCCCTTCTTACCCTGAGTATTTATGCTTCTTAACCAACTTCATTGGTTTAACGATGGGCCCCATCCCACTTGGTGGTGACCATAAAGTTCCCCCGGAAAGTGTCCAAAAGTGTTCCATCCGAAAAGTGTTCAATTACACAACAGGAATGGGTTAAATTGCACATTTTTACATTTATCAAGTTCATACTACTTCCTAGTTACTTCCCTGTCAAGGTTCTCCATGTCTATGAACTCACAAATTTCTAATCAGGCACGTAGTCACACGCTCATCAGGTCCGATGAGATAAACTCTCTGAACGTGACATCGATGTGCTGCTGCATGCGAGCCATAAACCTGCACCAGAACGAAAAAAACTAATGTGGTCTTCTACAACATGACAAGAACCCGACCATGGTCATCGCATAAGCCTGAAGAGTGCCAACAATGTTTTAAGGTGAGAGCATGGCAACAACGCCGTGACATCACAATGACAACTCGGTCAGAACGCCGTCAGATCTTTCCCAGACGTCTGCGCCAGAAAAGTGCCTTGTAGTATGTCAAGGAAGACAATATGACATCCTTACCGGTTTCTACCTGGTTCCTGCCAAGTTGTTTAAGTTCCTACTTGTCAGGGGGTAACAAGTGGTTTTCCTATGGCCACATAAATGTGTATTCCCAATATTTTTCCAATACTTTAATACAAATCTTTTATTTACTTGTGAAGCCAGTGAGACGCTTGGATGTAGAGCTCTATCCTCTGCCTCCATCCATCCATCCATTCAGTAAATTCTGTAGTCCAATCAGGGACCGTGAAGGCCAATGATTAGCATTGTGGTTATTCCCATTTTGTACGGCCATGTAACGAACTCGCACACACTACGGGCAACCTGGGAACGCCAGTTAGCCTAATCTGCATGCCTTTGGACTATGGGAGGAAACCGGAGAACCTGGAGGAAACCCACCAAGCACTGGGAGAACTTGCAAACTCCATGCACACAGACGCAATGAAATCAAACCCAGGACCTGATGTCCTTAATGAGTAGCATAAAGAAAAAAAAACCTGCCTGGCCTTATGTGAAAAAGTAATTGCCCCCTTAACCTCATACCTGGTTGCGCCACCCTTGGCGGGAACAACTGCTATCAAGCGTTTGCGATAAGGTTCACATCGCTGTGGAGGAATTTTGGCCCACTCTTCTTTGCGTAATTGTTTTAATTTAGCCACATTTACTTTTGCACATGGGGTACCAGGTGTTTTTGGACAGCTCTGGTTGCGCTGATCGTGCATCTCTGACCTTGTTTTTGTCGCACTTTATGGATCTTTCTGTGAATTCAAATCAAATGAACATTTATTTTTCACAGTACGATATGCAGTGAAATGCTTATACGACCGCCAGTGACCTTAAAAAGAAAATTAAAGCTTATAGATAAGAAATAAATATGAATAAAAAGGAATACGATAGAAAATAAATTCATCTAGGATAAAATAGAAATATACTGTACAAATAAGATCATTCACAATATAGCAAAATATAGAAAATATAGAGAAAAAATATAAATTTGTAAAAATTTTGAAATTTGGTGTAAAAAAAAAAAAAAGGAAGACTGAGGGTGTGCAAATATGCATAAAACGTGTCACTTAAAAAGTCACTTTAATAAGTATTTATTAATTAGTATTTAGTACTTTAATAAGTGTCATTAAAGTGAATTTAATAAGTAAAGTTTTTGTGTACCTGATGCTCTGTCTGTATCTGGTGCCTGACGTCGATGGAGCCAAGGTTTCCATCAGTTAGTCTTCATACTGTACGCCTGAATTTTCACGCACTTTTGTCCGAATTTAAGGAATTTCCATACAAAAGGTTCATATACAGTTTTTAATAAATGAAGCAAAACATATCATATTTATTTACTGGTTTCTTGATTTATTCAAAAGCTTGTGAGAAACAGGTTGGTTTTCTCTCGTAACAAATTGAATACATTAAGTTGTCATATATAACAGTATCATGGAAAAAAGTGATGTTTAGACGTGTCGAGGGTGAGCATTATTCTCCTCTGTCACACACAACAACACCAACAAAATAGCTCTCTTTGAGAATAACACTTTTTTTGGGTCCCTTTGTGATTTGCACATTCGAGTGTATCGCCCAGAACCACGACTAATGCAGCTCCTCTATTATCAGCAAAAGATGTGCCAGTTATCAGTGGTTTGGAGTATAAAAGCTGGTGATCATCATTGTTTGGGCTGTTTAAACGCAAATCAGCAACTTATCTCAAAAAAATATAAAGTTTATTTTTTTAAATATCATTTTTAACTGAATTTACAGAATTTACCTGGTGACGGGTCAGTGATTTTGTACATTTCAATTCCATGAACACTGGCACAACCGAAACATTGACTGATATATTTCAAATGTTTATTTCTTTTCATTCTAATTATTATGCCTTATAGCTAATGAAAAACTTGTATATGAATGTGAATTTCCCCCCATAAAAAAATAATGGAAACTCTGTTTATAAAGTGACTTATTCCACAACCCAAAAATATTTATATAAAAATAATTAATACCAAATATAATGTAAAAAAAAAAAATTACCTACACTTTCCTACACACACAAACACTGCTCTGTCGGGAAACTTCTTTAACGAAGAACCTTTCTAATCACACTTGCGCACACACAAGCGCACACACACACACACACACACACACACACACTCTAATGGAATCACTGCTTTCTGACAGAAAGAGAGACTCTGGATCTTTAACAAGGAACCTCTCTTTTGTTTTAAGTTCAGTTGTGATCACGTGACGCTCGGCAGACAAAGCGCATGCCTACACTGAAAATGGATCTTTAACCTCTCTAACAAGACTTTCTTTTGCTTTACACACACACACACACGTGTTATAATAAACAGTACACGCGCGCTGTATACACGCGAATACAAACACAAAATAAAAGATGTTTTACGTGCACACGCGTGGTCACAGTGTTATAGTAAAGAGTACACGCGTGCACGGATGTTGATTATACCAGTGAGAGATGCAAAATTCCGCAGAGCAAGAGAGAGAAAAACCGTCGGCTCAGTTGTGATGACGTGACGCTCGGCGTCAAAACAAGAAGCGCATGCGTTATACATGATACTCGGTACTCGTAAACCAAGACTTGTTCGTTTTCC
>JAQMYG010000035.1:5186193-5199549 GCA_030014215.1 Clariallabes teugelsi
TGTCTATTTTTAGACCCCCACCCCCCCCCCTTTCTTCATAAAATGTTCCAATACTTATGGCCCATAAGCATCCCAGAAAACTGTAAACATTGATGAATTTTTCAGCTGATTTTTGACCTTTGAACTTGTCAGCGATTAGGGATGTTTCGGTTCCATACTCCGCCCGTTTGCTCTCGGACTCGTAGTGATGAATCCGTGTCTTGTCACCAGTAATGAACTTCCAGCTTCCGTAGAGTATCAGTCCAAATATTGTTTGTAGATATCCAGACACTTCTGTTTACTCTCTTGTGAGTTGTACACCCTCAGACCTCAGACCACGGAAAAAAAATAAAAATCCCTACATGTTTCTCTTCTTTAATGCGAGTCACAAGTGGGGCATCCATTTTTACAAATGAACTGACATAACTGACGCAAGTTTTTAGTGCGGAAAAGTTTTGACTCACCCTCGTAAATAAAAATTTTGTTTAAAAAAAAAAAAGGATTTTGTAATCAGTGGGTGTGATGCATGTAATGCCACGATATCTACTGTAACTGAATGGTTATCTCTAACAATAAAGGTTCTAGACATTTTAAGTTTTTATGAGAATTAGGATTCAGAGAGGAATTATAGTTCCTGAAATGAATGAACATGTGATTGTAAGCATTAGAATAAGCTGAAAAAAATAGTCGAATGCTTGGATCGTGTTTATTAAAATATCTGTGCTGGAGAGGGTTTGTGGAATTGCTTTAAAAGTTCAACGTTCCTCAGCTTTAGCCTGACGCTGGTGTTTGAAATGGCAGCTGGGTTTCTGCCAAAGTAAAAAATCTTACAGCATGTTTAAAAACGGTTTGGCATGCAAAGCAAGACTATTTCTGCTTTCTTGCTTCAGCTTGATCATAATTTTGTATGTAAGTTTTTTCATCTCTGAAAAAAAAAATTATACAGTCTTTCACCTTTCTTTATTCTAATAAAATAGTCTAATTTTTTGTTGTATGTGTTTATTGACTACCAAACACTCACAGGAGCACAGAATCGGCGATAACATTGTGACTGTGTCTGTGTGTGCGTGCACATTTGTTACCATATAAATTAAATTTAAAATCATACGAAAAAAAAGCTCTCTATATAATAATACATTTCAATTTCATATTTATTTCTTTTTTTTTTTTTATGCTTCCTAATACCATAAACTTGTCCTAGCCTTTCGACGGCGTATTCATGAATAATAAATATCAGCTGGGTCATTAGTTCTTGTTTTATCATTACATATCATCCTAGTTGTTGTTGTGCAATAGATATTTCTCCCAGATTTAGGAAGTTGCATTTGTCTTTTTGTTTTTAGTTTTTAAAGTGTGTGTTTTTTTTGTTTTTTTTGTGGAACATCTGCTCAGGTACACGGTTGTCCGGCCCTGCCAGGATCCAAAACAAGAAAGTTCTCGATCAAATGTTAGCGCGGTGACGTAAATGAGATCTAGCGCAGCATGTAAGAAGTGTCTTCTGCAGTTAATCAGCATGCAAAAGTAGGGCACAGATGGGTAACGGTGGTTTTTGCCAGCACCTCGTTGGCCGTTTTTTTGCAGCTCACAATATCGAGCCCTGAAATGTGAAGCTTCACAAAAATATCCTGCTGGAGAGGTCTCTCGACATGCAACCCGCACAATCCAGCATCTGCATACACACTCGGATGAGTCCGAGCTCATGATATCGCCTCGGGGCCTTTAGGGCTACTTTTTATTTTTCCTCGCCTGTCTGTGTCTGGCTGCTTTTTAGAGGGCACCTGAGAAAGGAGGAGAAAAGAAAAGCTGGGACAGGAGAGGGGGAAAAAAGTGTCAGCATATTTTTTATTGGTTTGTTTAGCTTGAGATGCAGCGCTCCATCTTCTATGCAGCTGTAGCACTTCTTTTTGTTTTCTGTTGGGTTTTTTTTTTCCCCCCAAACTCGGCTCTCTTTTTCCGTTTGCATCTTGTTTGCCGTCTGTCACGCTTCTGCCTATTCCCTCGCCTTCACTCTTACCTCTCTCTCATTATTGCTATAATTTCCTCACTCACTCTCTCAACACCCTCTCTCTTTTCCCCCAGCTCCCCCTTTATTACATCTGAAGCGCGTCCCCTTTTCCTTTAATAATCTCTCGTTTCGCTTTGCTTTTAAGGCCCTCCGCTCATCTCATTGCCTCATATTTGTCAACGTCGCGTGCGTTCCTGCGCGCCGCCATTGATTTTGTCTCCCGCTTTCGTTTCCTGCCGTTCTCACCGTCCTTTCCTTTGCTTTGAGTCTGAGAAAGGGCTGGTAATTCGGGGATAGTTTGGAGGAAGTGTAGGAGGAAAAATCGATGAAAGACAGAACATGAAAGAAGACAAACGGTTTCGATTCGTAACGGCTTCCCTCACGTGTGGGATTTCAGCATTTTAAGCATGTTAAAAATTCTGTTTTTGCAAAAATGTATATTAAAAAAACTTCTTTTTATGAAATTTTTATGCATTATTCAACTTGATTTCAAAAGTTCTTTCTTTCCTTTTAAAATGTGATGCACAGTAAACAGGTGTTTATTTGTTCCACGCTAGACCAGTAATATCAGACTGTGCTTTCTCTTTTTCTTTTTTCCATTTTCTAAGAATACTTCTCAAAGAGCTAGCATGTCACCTCGATTCATTAAGTCGTGCTCCCAGCTGTGTCCTTCCCATGTTCTCTCCTACGGCTGCATTGTATATCTGCATTCACAAACCGAACCAGTTATGACCAAACAGCTAAATTACCACCGTCATTCAGCAAACCCTTTTTGAATGGGTTGATTGGCGTGACAGACCTGAATTACTGTGATCTTGGTTACTAAGGTGTACATACAGGTTAGCATGCTGAGGGCAACTAATGCACAGCACCCTTTTCTAACACTCTTGGGAAAAAAATGTGTATAGTGAATGCCCTAAAACTAATAATTGTGATGTAGTACATTTAAATTCTGTAGTTTCAACAGCATGTTTAATAAAAGACACAAGTCTTTAGTTGAATTAAATTTTAATTTATCCAAAAGGAAAAGCAGTGATGTGTGCGGCTACTAAGGATACTTTGCCAGAAAAGCCTATTCTTGTGATAATGCAAAAAATTTGCAATTGATTGTGCCGAGTGCATAATTGGGTGAGGAATACGTTAAGGAATGGAGTTTAAAAAAAGGGACTGAGGAATGATACATTTTCATTTAAAATGAAAGTGGAGTGAGGAACAGAGTGAAGAACAGGGGGTGAAGAATGGCGTGAAGAATTAGGAAAGGAATGGGGTGATAAATGGAGTGAGCAGTCGTGTGAAGCATAGATTGGGAAAAGAGGTGGAGAATTGTTGAAAGGAATGGAGTGAAGTATAAAGTGATGAATGAAGCAAGAAATGGAGTGACTAATGGGGTGATGCATAGATTGGGATAAGGGGTGAAGAAACATTTAAAGAACAGGGTGAGTAGTGGAGTGAAGTATAAAGTGAGGTATGTGGTGAACAAATGAAGTAGAAATTGTGTTCATGGAGTGGTTAAAGAATGGAATAGACTGGGAGTAAGGATTGGGGTGAGTAATGGAGTGAAGTATAGAGTAAGGATTGGGGTGAGGAATGTAGTGGAGATTAGACTGCAGAATTGGGTAAATGCTCAGAAATAAGTTAAAGAATGAGGTGGAGGGTAGAGAATTGACTAAAGATTGGGGTGAGTAATGATACTAAGAATGGGATGAAGGATTGAGTAAATATTGGAGTGAATAATGATAGTAAGAATGGGATGGAGGATTGAGTAAACATTGGGGTGAATAATGATAGTAAGAATGGGATGGAGTAAATATTGGGGTGAGTAATGATACTAAGAATGGGATGGAGGATTGAGTAAACATTGGGGTGAATAATGATACTAAGAATGGGATAGAGTAAATATTGGGGTGAGTAATGATACTAAGAATGGGATGGAGAATGGAGTAAATATTGGAGTGAATAATGATAGTAAGAATGGGATGAAGGATTGAGTAAACATTGGGGTGAATAATGATAGTAAGAATGGGATGGAGTAAATATTGGGGTGAGTAATGATACTAAGAATGGGATGGAGGATGGAGTAAATATTGGAGTGAATAATGATAATAAGAATGGGATGGAGGATTGAGTAAACATTGAAGTGAGTAATGATACTAAGAATGGGATGAAGGATTGAGTAAACATTGGAGTGAATAATGATACTAAGAATGGGATGGAGGATTGAGTAAACATTGGAGTGAGTAATGATACTAAGAATGGGATGAAGGATTGAGTAAACATTGGGGTGAGTAATGATACTAAGAATGGGATGAAGGATTGAGTAAATATTGGAGTGACTAATGATACTAAGAATGGGATGGAGGATGGAGTAAATATTGGAGTGAATAATGATACTAAGAATGGGATGGAGGATTGAGTAAACATTGGAGTGAGTAATGATGCTAAGAATGGGATGAAGGATTGAGTAAACATTGGGTTGAGTAATGATACTAAGAATGGGATGGAGGATGGAGCAAAGATTGGAGTGAGTAATAATACTGAGGAAAGAAGACCAGGAAATGAGATGAGAAATGGCATAAGAGAAGGGGTGAAGAATGGTGTGTGGTTTGGAGGGAGGTGTGGAGTAAGCATTGTGGTGAAGAATAGACTGAGAAATGTGATGAGAGATTATGTGAAGAATGGAGTGATGAAATTCCTGTGTACATCAGATTATCCACAATATGTTAGCAGCTATAACCATCATCCCTTCACGGTATTAAACGGCAACATCTCCTTAGAAAAAAATAATCACCATGACGACAATTGTTTGTCTCTCTTTAATAAGTACCGGCACCATTTAAAATTTTTAATTATCAGTAATGTATTATCGAAGGTTAATATTGTGCATCCATCATACAGGGCCATGTAAATGATTTATTACCATAGAAACGCTAACCTATTGGAAGTCCACATTAACATAAACCTGTCAGTTGAATTACAGCTGGATCTGTCAGAGCCGCAGTAGAACAAGAACATTAATCAACCTTCTGACCTGCCAGATACAA
The DNA here is from genome assembly GCA_030014215.1 of Clariallabes teugelsi. Lineage (NCBI taxonomy): Eukaryota > Metazoa > Chordata > Actinopteri > Siluriformes > Clariidae > Clariallabes > Clariallabes teugelsi. Next base: position 5,191,219 of record JAQMYG010000035.1, read on the forward strand.
GAACTGCATTAAAAGATTTCATTCCACTTTCAGTGAAATAGACTTTTACTACCTTTCATTTATCTCCTAGTCTCCGCATGGGAAAAACAACTTTACTTCCAAATTTTTTATAGAGTGTTATAATATTTACAATAAGACATGCATTGTCACTTTATTTGTCATATGCAACATTTGTGTCATTCTCTGCTTCATCAAAGTATAATGATGTGCTGCACTTGAAGGAACGTGCTATCTGCCCTCTTCCACATACAAGAACATTAACACACACTTGATTTCCACAATCGTGTCAATGAACTTGACAAAGTGAGCGTGTGCTAGCCGTCCCATTCAGAGCACGGCTAATTGTGGGACTTAAACACATCGATAGTGCTATAACTGTACACAACCCCACCTCCTCGTATAAGTCTCAAGGCATCCTTGTGCGAAGGAAATACCTGTAGGAAGGTGTTGCGAAATGAGACTCACAAAGTATTTGTGTGATGAAATGTTGCATAAACTCAGGATTTTGGTGAGACTGAGAGCGTTCGTGGTGGCCAGTCTGGTTTCCTCGCAGTCTTGCTGTAACGCACTTGTTAGTGAAGCTCAGGGGTCATTAGTTGGCCACATGCTTGAATCTGGAGGTTTTGACTGCTGAGGGACAGCATGAGCACACTAATGAATCTGTAAAGCTGTCAGCTGTCTTCAGCTCCGGGTCCGATGACTGACAGTCCAATCAAGTGTTCACTTTTTTTTTTCCTTCCTGGAGAAACAAGCGATCCTGTGTGACCTTGGAGGCCTGGCTCTCTCCAGAAGGTCTATACTGACTGCCAAGTTCTGCAGCAAGTTTTACAAGTTATTTTTAAATTTAGCTGTGAATAGTATCACAGTGGAATGTCAATGGTGCACAACAATGTATTTATTTATTTTTTTATTCTTATTTATTTCCTTCTCCAGGAGCCAGCTCCCATGACCGAGGATGTACTAGAGGAGCAGTCGGAGGTGCTGGCCAAACTGGGTACTTCAGCCGAGGGCGCCCATCTCCGTGCTCGCATGCAGAGCGCCTGCTTGCTCTCCGACATGGAGTCCTTCAAGGTAACCACTGGTAGAATAGATAACATTGGTCATTTCACAGTTTACTATTATGGTAAAGATGTGTTTGAAGATGATCTGAGCTGATGAAATGGTTTGGTAGATGGCTCAACATTAACATTACATGCATACGTATCATTAAAAACATTAATGTTAAAACAACATAGGTTTTGGGTTCCCCTCCTGCCCCGGGGTGCTCAGGCCTTTCAGGGATGCTGGCAGTGGATCATTTAGGTGCTTTGGGTTGCGGAGTGAGGGCCTCCATTTTTTTCAGACTTATTTGTTCAGCGGCTCGATCGTGTTGTGGAGACCGGGTCGGTGACCTTGGGCTCTTTGTCTGCTCGGCGCTGTGTGCAGTGTGCTGCGGTGCACTGGATGTTCTGGGGCTTTTCTGTCATTGACATTTTTTATTCCGCCAGACCAGACCAGACCAGACATGCTGGCCTTCAGTCCCTGTGGGCATGTTTATTTTTTTTGTTTGTTTGCTTAAAATGAAAACCCAGTCACCACTAACTTACAAAGTTACACAGCCGTAAACACAACTACAGGCTGATTTTATACATTGTGACAAACCAACAGCAGGTGGAGTTGTAGCATTTTGCAAAATCACACCAAATTCACACCGATATAAGCCAAACAATTTTGCTGTAAAACTTTGGCATTCGTGTTTTTTTTTTTGTTTTTTTTAACACCCCAGACTCAAAGACAATAAATGCACAAACTATTTTTACCAGCTTATAATGCTTCTTTTAAGGAAGAAAAAAAATTATTCTCAAAGCTCCCAAAATGGAGCTCGCTCATTCTGCTGTCAGACTGTTGGCATGTTTTTAGTACACCTTGATACCAACATAAGGAAGCGACCGAGTATTCTCGACACGGGGATGTTATTGTTTAATGCTGCTGTGTGTTGCTAGGATTGAACTCCTTTGCTGAGATTTATCTTTAAGATGATCTGACGCCCGCGGCCTGCGCTTAGAATCTGTATTTTAACATTAGAATATTGTGTTACATGTTATCAGAAATAGGCTAGCAAAATCACTTGTTTCGGTTTGTTTTTTGCAATTAATAATATGAAATCAAATCTGACGATATACATTTGACTTGCCTAATGTAAGTCAAAAAATCTGTACACGCTCCAGGAAAAGAAAAATTGGGAAACAGGAAAAGTATGATGCATAATATAATATCAGTAATATTACCACATTATTAACGTATATATGCATATTTAATGTATAGAAATAGATTTTCCATGAAGTGTGTAAAATTTTTCGTGCAAAAAAAAACTCCCTTTTATTTCTTTATATAATCCCCTGCTACACTAATGCACTTATCCCAGTGTTTCACTAGTGCTTGGACACCATCAAGGTAGAAAGTTTTCTCAGTCCACCGAAGCCACGATCGGACTGCCCACTTTATATCTGAAACGCTGGCCTCCCAGGAACTCCTTTAATGACGCAAACATGTGGACATGGCTTGGAGCGAGGTCGGGACTGTACTGTGGTAAATGTCAGTTTTATGGCCTTATTTGCAAGAAGTCTGTTTTTTTTTCAATCTGAAGTCCCTTTTTGGCTTGTTTTATGGCTTCAACGCCCCTCATAATATGTCAAGCAAAAATATGGTAATAATATTTAGAACATGATTTTAAAAAGAAAAAAGCTTGTTTTCTTGAACCTCCACATAGCCAGGTTCAAACAGCATAGCCAAGCCAATTAAAGTACAAAAACTAATCTTAGGTGATTGTACCTGGTCTGGTTTTTCTGCCTCATGCAAGCATTTTTTGGAAAGACTGTATTGAGCATGTACTGACTTTTCACACCCCAAACCCCCTGTCAGGGACACTCATTGTTCCACTTAAGATCTGCAATATCTTTAACAGAAAGCAGAGAGAGAGGTCATTAAAAACGAGTCTCAGGTGCCGTGGCTCGCAGGCAAAGTGTAGCCAGTGAAAGGATATGGGAGCGGCTTTTTCTTTTAAAAGGTTTAGTGCTTGTAGAAGTGAACTGATGTTACATAGAACAGTTTCTCTTCGCTGATCGCCACTGGCTCGTAGTCATACTGTACCCTTCGGTGCGCGTTGATATTTGAGTTTTAATTAGTGCTGGGCGATTCTTTCAATTAATTAGTTTAATACGGTTTAATATTTTAACACAAGTTTCAAAATGTTCTAATCAAGATTGTATACGTTCATCTACACCGATCGATCAGCTGTAACATTAACTCCACCACAGGGTGAATTTAATAATATCGATTATTAATTATATTCCAGTAAAAACTAGTGAAAGGATCATGGGCCAACACGGCTCGTCTGTGCCCACAGAAAAGTCAACGTACTGTAGCATATATTGCTGAAAAAAGTAAATACTGACTGTGATAGAAAGGTATCAGAACACTGAGTGCATCACAGCTCACTGTAGGACTTGTAGTACTGATTGAGTCTCCACAGTACCCCAGGACACCCCATGAGGTCTGGTGGAACCATTCCCTGTGCGGTCAGAGCTGTTTTTATTTACACTAGGGTTTAACATTGATGGTTTTATTGTAGAGAGCTTCATGGAATGGGTTTCCGTGACCGAGTAGCTGTATCCAAGCCTTACATCACCAAGTGCAATGCAAAGCTTTGGATGCAGTACTGAAAAAGCATGCCGCCACTGGACTCTAGAGCAGTGGACAAATGTTTTCTAGAGTGATATATCACTCTTCTGTGTCTCGAAATCCGATGGACGGGTTTGGGTTTGGCGGTTGTCTGACTGTCAAGTCTAAAGTTTGTTGGAGGGGGGATTATGATGTGAGGTGTTTGTTCAGGAGTTGGGCTCGGTTTCTTACTTCCAGTGACAGGAACTCTTAACACTTCAGCATACCAAGACAATTTGGACAATTTCATGCTCCCAAGTTTGAAGGAACAGTTTGTGGACGGCCTCTTCCTCTTCCAACATGACTGCGCACCAGCGCACAAAGTAACGTCCATAAAGACATGGATGAGCGACTTTGGTGTGGAAGAACTTGACTGACCTGCACAGAGTCCTGACCTCATCACCTTCGGGATGAATTAGAGCGGAGACTGCGAGACAGACGTTATCGTCCAACATCAATGTCTGACCTCACAAATGCGCTTCTGGAAGAATGGTCAAAATGTCCCATAAACACACTCCTAAACCTTGTGGAAAGCCTTCCCAGACGATTTGAAGCTGTTACAGCTGCAAAGAGGGCGGGGCCAACATCATATTAAACCCTGTGGATTAAGAATTGGATGTTACTCAAGTTCATATGCATGTGGAGGCAGGCGAGCGAATACTTTTGTCAATGTGTGTGTGTAGTTTGTGGTTTATGTTTAACAAACCAGTGTGCCTGTTTGTTTTTTTAAATCTAATGTTAAAATTTGTATATACAGTAGAACTCATTCGACTTCAACTCAGAGTTGCTCAGAAACACCCCAAGTGGACATTTGAGGAATAGCACGTCTAGCAGCGCAGTCTGTCTCCATACCATATCCTTGAAGTAAGATAAAATCTTAATAAAAAATCTCTTGTCCGTACTGTAAAATTCAGTCAGTACAGTAAACTCGGTTTAATGACCTACTGTGTGTTTTTGTCATTTAAATGATGTTGGTAAATAAAAACAGATCTTCAATATCATACACTCGCGTCAGCAAAATATTCCAAGATTTTTCACGCAGCACAGCGTCGTCCCCTGAGGTGCGTTTCTGTAGGCAGAAAAAGACCTTTAGATCTTATTTGCGTTACGAAAGGAAAGATAAAACGTCACAGCAGTATGGTCTTGGAGGGGGAAAAAAAAAGAAAGACGACAGTGTGAAATAAATCAGGAGTGTTCTACAGATAAAATATTAACACAACCGTTATTTTTCACAGTCTGGCAAATGTACAAAAAAAATGCAAACAAAGCAAGTGATATTTCAGCAAGGCTAAATTACAGGGTGTGAATAAGACAAATCTAAAAATGGGAATAGCATTATTCTGGGCATTTTAGGCGTGTCAGGGAGAATGTAGCTTTGATTTAGTCCCTACTGAGCGATTAATATACACATGCGTGCGTGTTTATGTGCAAATTTGCCTTCTGGAAGGAAACTTGGCTTATTTATTAACCCCAAAACAGACACTAGAGGGTTTTTTGTTTTATTTTCTAAAAAAGCATTTATTTGGATCAGCTTGGTGTACTTTTTAAGAAGACAAGTCAGGAAAAGTGTAGAGAGAAACGTCCACGTGTAGGGACCGCGTTCTATCAGGTTTGAGTTGATGTTCGGCTTTCTAGGTTTAAGTTAATCCAGTGTTGCAGTCTGAAGCAAGCGCAGACCTCCACTGCCTTTCCAAGGTCGATCTCGTCTGGCCGTTCGGACGGACGGAGCTGGTATCTTGGCAACGGAGCAGCCGTCTCTGTCTTCCAGTAATTGCCGTTCTCGTCCTCTTCGGCCCGTGCGAGTCATGCTGCGAGGCACACGTAATAGCGGAACGCGGGAGGTCCGCGTGATGCTACATAAATGAGCGCGGCTGATGAAAGTTGCAAAGCCGTGTAATCCTCCCAGCCTGCGATCTTTCTCCGCCGACTGTCACCGCAATCCGGTTTTCACAGCGAGAAATGTAGATACCGCTTTTGTGCGCTTAATTTAATCGTCTGTGATATCTCTGTCACCGCTGAGGATTCAGCTAATTAGTAAAGACTTGAACGTTTGAATTGGATCAGGGAGTTGGCCTAATGAATTAGCGTGGCGGATGCCGAGGTGATCCGAGGTAAGACATTAAGCTGATTAAGCTACATTAAGTGAAGTGTTCTGCCTTTCTTGTGTAATTTCAGCAATAAAGATGTATTGCTGAAATATTCAAGTGACTTTTTTATTTAATTTTTTTCTGTCACGTTTATGATTTTCATCGTTCCGGTGCTAAAGGCCTTGACGATTTCCAGTCCCGATCCTCCTAACACATTCGTCAACGTCAGCGAAATGTCAGCAGGTGCGCAGCCGCCGCCGCGAGATATCGCTCCATATCTTTAACTTAACGGTGACATGACGGTAAAGGCTGAGCACCACGTTCTCACGCGCAGGAGATCAAATATCCCACATCCTCGTGCCTCTGTCTTAATCTCTTCGAGGCGGGAATTTGTCAACCCGTTCATAGCTTTCACCTTTACAAAGCCGAAAACGAAATTTAAGGTTGGCGTCGCGAGAGGTGTAAAGGCTGTTCATCTGTCGTTCACGGACACCTATTCATCTTCATAAGCTCCTTATTCCGCCCCTCGACATCCTCGTGCGTCGGATAACGCCGGAATCATTCTACGGCGCTTTTTCTCCTGACCGTCCCGAAAGATTAGGAACCAGGGGTTTTATTATTTTTTTTGAAAGAAAGAGAGAAAAGGAGAGAGTGTCGTAAGCACAGCAAGAGCACCCTTGTTTCCGAATCTAGTTTATGTATCGCCTGTGTGAACCGCTTGTGTTTAACTGCAGGGGGCGAAGCTGATGAGGAAAGGTGATGCGTTCTGCCTGCTTTTACCGCTGTCCTACAAAATGCTCTAATTTCTCTCGCACCAGTGTTTTTTTTCCCTTTTTTTTTTCCCTTTCTTTCCCTGAACTCTCCGAGGCTGCCGCGGATGACTGCTGAGAGCTCGGCTATCGCACTAAATGGCCCCCTTAGCTGAAGATGGCCTCTAAATTTAGCGCCGGCACTGTCTTTAATTGTGCTTAGTCAAGCATAATTTGGCATTTTGGCTTTAATTGCCGTCTCCCTCTGCGTGAAGACGGGAGGACTCATGGATATGATGAATGGGGTGACTTAAAAATACGACAGCGCTTTGAACCCTCCAAGCACCCCCTGCGCGTTCAATACCGGCGCCGCTTCCATCATCACTCGAGGTCCTGCAATATGAGCTGGATCAACAGACATCAATTTGCATCGCTGCGGTATTCGTACCCGACCTGGCCTCCGTTCCAGCTCGTAAGGACGCCGTCCCTGACATCTCGAAGCGGCTTTGACGTCGAGCCGCGAAGATCCGCCCAATTAGCACTGAATAATTAGCGAAGTGAAATATCGCAATATCCGTAGACTTGACATAACATCATGGTTTCCTGAGTTTAGAATGCAGCACCACGAGGCCACGCTTACGCAAGCACTCTTGTACAAACAGGTGCAAGCCTAACTTCACGTCTGATTGAGGTCTTCGCCGTATCACAGACGTCTCAGTAAACACCCTGTGATGATGAAACGTGATCAGATCAGCTTGTAGAAATCTTCCTCCTCCCCCTCCTCCTTCTCCTCCTCCCCCTCGCCTCGCTCCCTTAAGTCTCCGAGCTGCCTCATTTCTGTAAAACTTGGATCATTATGTCTTGTTGCGCCGTCTCCTAGTAATTATCGACCATGCAAGTGCACAGGACTTCCGCAGACAGGCGGAAAGGTCATGCCGAGAAAGTTCGCCGCTGGAATTTGTCAGCCGGCTCATTTACAAAGGCAGTGGCTGACAAGCCTGCGCGCTCATTGCTCACCGCTGGGATTATTCGTGCTCGGATATCTCTTTGCCAATAAAGAAATAAAAAAGCATAATAGAGGACAAGGCTTAATTTTTTTTTCTTCTTCTTCTTCTTCTTCCCTGAATTTTCATGCCTGCTTTACAGGATCATGCCTTGTTACTAGTTAAGCACTCGCTTAAGGGTGGAATCAGGGGATGTGTGCTTTTTATGAATTAAACATCGATTTCTATTTAACTCAACATTCAAGTTTTGTAGCTGTTCATTCACTGTTAAGGCATAGCATTGATCACGTCTGTAATTCATAAGCGTGGTTGGGAGATGCGTTCACCAGCTCTGTTTGTTTTTTTTTTACGACGAAACGATTTTAATACGATTTATGACACTGTAAGGTTGCGCATTATTGATTTTTCATCATTTGTGATTTACGCTTTTCTAAATAAAGACTTTAATCGTAAAATAGGATTAAATCATCCAGAAGGTAGACTACAGCGGATTTAATCACTTTCAAATTATAATACAATTAATCCTAATCACAGTAGACATCACGACTGAATGCCGTGGCAGTGTAATTTCATGTGGAGATGCTCAGATCATTAAATCACACGAATACGTATTTATCACTGCAACTTCAGTCTGATACTTCGGGAAAGGTTTGGCTGCGACTTTTTGTAGTAATCGTAAGCTGGTGTAAATTGTCAGGATGTTTATTCGGCATGTTTCGAAGGAGTCTCCAGTATCAGTGAGATAGTAAAACTGTAAATTTAAAGGGGGGGGGGGGGGGGGGGGGGGGGGGG
>JAQMYG010000035.1:5239683-5265581 GCA_030014215.1 Clariallabes teugelsi
GCGTCGTACTTACGCTCTACGTCCCGATGTCCAGCTGCTCGCTGCTTTTTGTTTAAAATATGTTTCATTGATCATTAACCATCATTCATGACTGAATGGACTTTTCTTTTAACACGTTTTATTTTATGATGTAATTTGATTTAGTTAAATGAGAAAATAAACTTGGGAGTTTTAAACCCCGCATCCATTCATTTTTTCTAAATGATTGTAATGCTTTATACCACTATATCACCTATGCGGTTTTGCGTGGTATAATACACCTATCTCACCTATGCGGTTTGATTCGCTGTTCAGTTAGAGGTCTGGGTGTGTCATTTTAGGGGACGTGACTTTTAAACACTTGCTGGTACTGACGTTGGAGAGCGAGCGTACGTTAGCTTTGTACAAAACAATAATATGGCATGAATAAGTAACCAAACCAACACTCAACAATTCAGAGTTTACTTCATAGTTTGATGGTTTGTGCATGGTGAGATGCCTTTCAGCTCAACATGGCTGTAAAGAGTGATTATTTGATTTACTGTGTCCTTCTTGTGTCCTTTGGACATGTGAGCTAAGCGAGTTCACATGTCCAGTCTTCCGTGCACACGAATCGTTCCCGAGACCACCTCTGCAATCGCTCCAAGGATTGGTTCCCGAGAACAATTGCATGCTCACAGACAAAAATCAACCGGTCCCGGGGCCAAGTGTGCTCGGAAACGGTTACCGGACCCCAGTGAGAAAATGCCTTTAAGCTGTTGGACTGCTGATCAGGAGGTTTCTTGTTCAAGCCCGACATCATCAAACTGCCACTGTTGGACCCTTGAGCATGGTTCTTCATCCCAAGCGTTCAGATACAATCAAGCGTCAATCTGGGAACCCAAGCCTGTAAGTAACTGCCACAGAAACGACAGATACTGTATACTTCCAGGTTGTGAAGTATCTGTCATCTAGTTTACCCAGTGCCGTGTTAACAGACCCCATCCCCTTATCCTCTATCCTTTTTGGGAGTTCAAGCCGATCAGTTTTCCCCCCAAGCTCTCATATCAATAAGGTGCTTTTTTCCCACAGAATTCCTGCTCTGTCTATGTTTTTTGTTTTTCACACCAATTTTGTTGCTCAAGAAAATCCCAGGAGCCCGACGGTTTCTGAAACACTCAAACACATCCCATGTGTCACCAACCCCCATGCCACAATCAACGTCACTAAGATTTGCTTTTTCTTCACTTTAATGTTTAATATGAAAATTATATGAGGATCTTCACTTGCATATTGTTTTTTTCTTTGCAATGCTGCTCTGTCATTGGCTGATCAGATAATTGTACGAATGTGCAGGTGTACGGGGGATTCCTAAGAAGGTGCACGGCAAGTGTAATCTCTGTACGTCGGTTCGCTTGCCATGATTGTTCGACAGGAAGTCTTCAACTCCTCCATACCTCCGCCTCTCAAGTTGTCCATTTTGTTGTTTTTTTTTCTTTCCAGTCTGCTCTCTCTCTCTCTCTCTCTCTCCCCTTCTTTCTCTCTGTCTCTCTATCTCTCCCTCCGACCCTTGCACTTGCTAAAGTAGCACACCGATTAACCCTGCATTCTGTATAGAAAAGATCCCTTCGCCTCTTTATATATAAAAAAAACAAGCAGGAAGTAGGCACGGTAATTTAAGAGTCCAGTCAAGCCATTAGTGGCCATTAAGACCCGTCTGCTACATGCGCGCCGGCTTCCTCTGTGACTGCGGAGGCGAGTGACGGGCAGGCCAGGGGAAAAATAGACGCCGTGCCATTTTTTTCCCTCCTTCCCTCACTCCCTCCTCCTGTATATTCTGCATGTCCTGGCTTCTTTTAGAAAGAGGAGTGAACCTCGACACGTTGGAGGACATCTGCAGAGAGTTGGAGGTGTTAATTGGAGTGTTGATGGCTGTGCGGCTGGTGCTTTACACGCTGCAAAGGACACCCTCATTCATTCGACGTGACCTGCCGCGTCCTCCCACGCACGGCGACTCGTTCTTTCAACGTCCTGCTGGACGTTTCTATTTACCTGCTCGCTCCATCGCTGTTTATCCACTTTACTGACCTCTAGTTACTCGTTCGAGTCCCGAATCCACTCGCTCGTTTTTCTATTTCCGCTTCCATTCAGAGTCGTCGTATTCGGATGTCATTCTGCCATGGTCATTCTCTCACTCTCACTGTGTACCTGCAGGGTGTGAACTGACACCAACTCTTTGCTGGCTTCAGTGTGAAGATGAGACTGACTCTGTGGGTCAGCGCCAGCTCGTTAGAGCACACAACCTTGCGCGACCTCGAGCTTACCGTGCTTTGGCGAGGGTACACCGCGTTATCTTTTCAGACTGATCAGAAAAGGATGAGTTTGTTTTCTTCACTCCGTCTCCCAACACGGCTAAACGAACCCCAGAGAGTTGTTTTGCTTAAACGTTGTAATATTTCATCACAACATCTCTCACATCCACCCACTACGGTAGAGAGAGCTGGCTGTAACGCTGATCGTGATATTGGATATGCCGCTGATGATGATGGCAAACCTAGTTAGAGGGAAAATCAATCAAACGTGAATGTAATAAGACATCTTCAGCTCGCGTGCAATTATGGTAATGGTGAACACTTGTCCTGAATAAATAAATCCATACGGATTCCGATCTATCGAGAAGCAAAGTCTGAACGCGTTTTTTCGCTCACATATTGTAGATCATACCTCGGAAATAATGTGCCTGGTGCAGAAATATCGTTACAGCATTTACACCAACAGAATCATTCAGCATGTGTTCGGATTAATCGATCTCTTTTTGTAGCACAGGGTGGAATTTTTATGGAACATCATTTCTGAGCTGGGGTCAAACCCTGTGGTCTGCCTTATACAGTAGATAATGCATTTTATTAGATTTATAAGAAAAAAACCTCTGTTTTTGCATTTTGTGAAATTTTAACAGGATGACTGGATAAATCCTGCACTACACTTCAGGTCATGTTTCTCGCCTCATTTACCGCCATGTGCTAAAACAGGACTGGGTGAGAGGTACTGTAGGAAATGCAGCTTTGCTATAGGTTAATCCATGGGTTTGTGCATCATCAAATTTCCTTTCTATAGTAACTAATTATCATTTAATAGCCATTAGGACCTGGTTTTATTTTTACCTCCTAAGCAGCGTATGCAGTTGTCAAATGTAATAATAAGACAAATAAAAAAAATAAGCAATGATCTCATGATAACGTAGTGGCACACTGTCTCCTGGGGGGATGCATTTTAATGCTACAGTAGTTATAGTTAGTAACGAACTGCCCACAGACCAGCTGTCTAAGTTTTAGAGGGAAATTTACACATAAAATTAAATGTGCTATAGCTAATTTTGTCTATCCCTATAACCAGAAAAACATGATTAAAAAGAAACAAAGAAAAAAACATTAGGCATGGCCTTAGCATAAGTGTAATAACTTATAAGTGTAAAAACCCGTCTGGAAAAGATTATTAAAGATTATGTACTTCTACTGATTACAGCATGTGGTATGTTAAATACGAGGGATGTTCGAGTCAAACTGGGACTCTTGAATGAAGGCGTTAAACTGTTTGACATTTACAGAAGCCTTCAAGCCTGGTACTCTTAGCCAGAGTAAAACATCTGCATGGTGCAAACGTTTCAAGAAGACTGTATGGCCGTGAATGGCGATCCTGGCCCAGGTGGCTCATAGTCCACTGCAGTCTTTTAGTCTTGTGGACGAGACGCATCTGTCTGTGGAAACTGTACACAAACTCTGCTGGATATTATTGACATTTCCTTGTTTTTGGGCCGTTAAAGGAGTTCCTGGGAGGCCAGGGTTTCAGACGTGGAGCGGGCAGCCTGACCACAGCTCAGGCATAATGAACAGTGGTTTCTACCTTGATGGTGTCCAAGCACTAGTGAAACACTGGGATAAGTGCATTAGTGTAGCAGGAGATTATATAGAGAAATAAAGGGAGTTTTTACTCTCATAACTGTATTCTGTCATTCTACACAATCAAAAGTCCCGGTTTGACCTGAACGCCCCGTGTATAACGCACCTGCAATGTGGATCTCATTAAGAATTTTGTTTCATGTTACAACTCTGGTAGTAACAAAGCATTAGAGATTAAAAGAAACAGGTATTTACCTGGATAAACAGAAGAAACCTGCTGTCCTGGTGAGCCGCATATAGATTTTTTCCAAACATTTTCTTCTTAGGAAGCAGCAGAATGAGACGCATGTTAAAACCAATTCGTAACTATAAACACAAATCATTGCAGTAAAGCTGATTTCGGGGACGTAATCTATGGAGGATTATGAGCGCTGTGACCAATATGGAAAATAACCAATAGTCCTTCATGATGCCATCTGCTAATTCAGACTTAATTACGGACAGTCCGTTATCATGAGCTTGTGCAGAAAAACAAGCATTTAAATTTCAAATAACGCATGAAAATAATGATTGCAAATCTTTTTTTTTTTTGGCATCAATTATCTCTTGTTTGCAGAAAAACTTTATAAGCCAGTTTATTCTGTCCGCTGTTCCACATATGCTTCCAGTTTTCATTCATCACAGCGTTATGACTATTCTTTGTAAGCTCTCGCACAATAATTAACTTTAGATGACTGCAGGCATGATTCAGAGCTAGTTGAAAGTGTCTTTATTAACGTGCAAGTTCTGAGAAACTTCGCGGCAGACGGCGTAATGAGAAGCTGAGATCCGAGCTGAGAACCAGACACTCTCTTTACTGTGAAAGAGTCTCATTCAGGGTCAAGGTAGCAAAAGCACCCGCGTTTGTACAGGTGTGCCAAGCTGAAAAACAGGACTAACAGATGTGTGACGTGGCTCCATCTGGCTTTGAAGTTTAGTACTACATGACAGGTTAAAGATCTGAAGGCTAGGACTTGGGTCAGTTTGTGTTAAACCCAACTCACAAGGCTGTACAGCAATGTTTAAACAATAAAAATGTGTTGACTTATTATATTAGAAATACAAGGAGCTGATTTATGATCATATCTTGTATCACTCATATGAGGATGGGTTCCCTGTTTAGTCCGGTTCTTCCTTTTGTTATCTCAGGGAGTTTTTCCTTGCCACCGTCACCTTTGGCTTGTTCATTGCTCTAGGCTATTTCCATTAATTTTTTTATTGTTTAAATCTGCTTTAAGATTGGCAATGGCCATTGATAAAAGCACTATACAAAAAATAAATCAATAAATTTTAATTTATTTTGCAGACTGTATGGAAATCCATAATGCATCATAATGCATGTGTAATGCATAACGAATATTATACATGTTTTATGATGCGTTATGGATTCCCGTACAGTTTGCAGAATTTATTTAAATTAAATTAAATGCATAACAGATAGATGGTTAAGGCTTTGGGTTACTGATCGGACGATCAGGTGTTCAAGCACTGCACAGCCAAGTTGCCAATGAGCAAGGCCCTTAACCCTATCTGCTCCAGGGGGCGCTGTATCCTGGGTGACCCTGTGCTCTGACCCCAGCTTCCTAATTGAGATAAGCAGGGAAAAATAATTTCCTTGTGCTGTCTTTATCTGAAGCTAAATCTGTAACCTTAATGTATGTTTGTTTGTCCATTTGGAAAACCCATGAAAGAACCATTCAACTTTACACTGATCAGCCGTAACATTAAAACCACCTAGGATTTGGGTTCCCCTTGTGCCACCAGGGTGGATTTGACCCCTCTGAGCCTGAATCCACTATACTTCTGGAGGTGTGCCGTGGTGTCAGAAACGAGGATATTGGCAGTGGATCCTTTAGGTGCTGTGGGTTGTGGGGTGTGGCCTCCGCCGATTGGACTTGTTTATCCAGGGCACCCCATGGGTGCTTGATTGAATTGGGATCTGTGGAGTTTGGAGGCTGGGTCATGGCCTTGGACTCTTTGTCCCCATGCATGGTGGTCTGTGATACACTGGGTGTTCTGGTGCCTTTCTTTCTTGGCCAACAGTGATTTTTCTTTCTTTCTGTGGATTGTGCTGCATTGCCTTCTCTATGGGATGGAATCAAACAGGCTCACCTTTGGGTGATCGTTTCATGCCCATTATTCTGTCACCAGTTTACTGGTGTGTAATTAATAGTCAATGTTGTGTGGACTATTATATGATTATGATGTACATATAATGTACATAAAACCTTTGTGAATGAATAAAAACCTAAAGGTATACAAATAAATGTTCTAGAATGTCTGTTAGAAGTTTAAAACCCTTACCTATCCAAATAACGATCTTCAACAACCAAAAATCCCAAAGTGTGTCTTGTTAATGCTACATTATTTATTTATTTAAAAACCAAAATATCCCTCTGTTTCACGCCTGTTTCAAACACACTGTTTTAGTGTCTGATGCTGAGCTCCACCACGCCAGAGAGCAGCAGAGATGAGCACCGCTGAGGGCTGAGCTGAGCAACAAACCAGGGAAAAGGGATATCTTCTTATGAGGTCACATAAGGGTATTTTGCATATTAGGTTCCCTTTAAAGACAAAGTGCTTTGAGAGTGTTTCGTGTTCTAGGCAGCAGGGCTTCCCGTTTGGCACGCAACTGGAACGGGCTCTCCCACGAACAGAACAGGTGTTTACATCTGGCAACCTGCGAAGCACAATAGGATTCGACAGACTTGTGTAAACATTCACTTTAACATAATTACAAATGTAATAAGTTGATCAATCAATGAGACAGACTTGAACAGTTCCTTTTTGTTATTAATGAAATAAATGGAAAACAGTTTCCTGGAGAGATGAATGATGGTTCCATTTCACCCCTGCTAACCGCCAAGGGCAATAAGAGGCACCTTCACATGTGTGCCCGGACTGGCTGAGACCACATATTGACATGTATTTGCATTAAGTACTGCCATCATACAGCCATCTTTCCTGCTTCTTTTGCTTCCTTATTCAACTAAATGCGCATAATATGGAGCATAGCATCCTTTACAGACAGATCTGTTACAGTTACTGCATGGAAATGCTAATGATAACATTGTACCTGCTGCCAGATTTAGGCCTTGAGTCAAATTTGTGCAAAGATTTTTCAAGAAGAATTCATTACGCCACAATGCAGGGATTTTGTTAAGTAATTAATGAGAGTTTAGACAAACTGCTCTTGCATGCCTGAACTCTGTGATGCATGTTCTACCAAAGAGAATGACTCACAAATCACAAGCGTGCCAGGCTGTTTGCAGTTGATGCCTGTGTGGCATTTGTGGATGGCCTTACAAGATAAAGTGTCCAGATGTGCTCTGCCTAAGTGCTGAATGCAGATGCACTGATGAGTCGCATTGTGTGCGACATGCCCTCTTCAATCTACAAACGTTGATCCCTCTAACAGGAAGCTGATCAATACCTCACTCCTAGCAATGCAGTACATACTGTAGGCCAGGATGTCGGGCTGAACATCAATACCCACAAAGCACAAGAGACCCAACTAGTTTGTACAAACATTCAGGCAGGGTGAGTTTCACATTGCAAACGCCGGTAGGCATCCAAATGCCTCTTTTCCATATGTTCACTCTTAACACAAAAGTTTTTTAAAGTCTCTCTTTGGATGGCAAATACATTGAGCTTTATGACATTGTCAAACTGATATAAGCTGCAGTTCCTCTGTTGATTTTTCCGTGCCAATACATTATTGGTAGACCCCAACAAAATTGGTGCTCTGTCAAAAGGAGTGATGGATTGTTCTTTCCTACAGCTCAAAACAGGGATTTCTGGTCAACTTACATCCTCGTTTAGAAGAAGAGAATTAGAGTTTTCATCCAATTCTAAATTTGAGAAGGTTGATTCAGTTCTGGGGTCCCGTTCAGGGTGTACTCCTGCCTCACACCAAGTGCTATTGGGTTTAGTTCCAATTCCTGACCAGGAAAGTGCTGTAACTTAAGATGGATGGGTAAAAGAATGAAAGAGTTCCTAAAGATGATGATGATGTGGATGTTGTTGTTTTTTGTGCAGCTCCAGGACTGATTACTTTGCTCATCTACTTTTGATTCTTCTGAAACTATACACACTTTCCCAAACTATGCCATAGAGTCCTGCTTATGACTTGCAAGACCTTTTTATTCACTACTGTACTCTGTAGTTCCTACTTCCTTTCAAGCTGAATTGCCATCCCTAAAGGACAATAAGTTTTGGTACTCTCGGCTCAATCTTTAATGTCTTTGGGTCTGAAACGTTACCCCAGTTCTGCCACATCCCTCCAGGGTCCCAGTGTGAGGCCTTGCCCTCAGCAGTGGTTCTCAACCCTGCCAATCAATTTTTAGTGTTTTCTCAGCTCCCAGCACACCTGATTTAGATCAGCCAACCAGCCAACAATCTTATTTCATGTCAACTCAAATTTATATAAGCTACTATTACCTTCTATAACAAAATGCTAAAGTGCTTTACAACAAAAAAGTACCATTAAAAGCAATAATTAAACAGTGCAACATGAAATTACCACTCAGAAGCAAGTACCAATCTAAAAACTTTACTAAAAACTTTACTCATCGTCTATACCACTTTATCCTGTATTCAGGGGGGTCTGGAGCCTATCCCAGGAGGCACGAGGTGGGGTACACCTTGTAAAGGGTGCTAGTCCATTGCAGTGCACACACACTCATTCACACACTGCGGGCAATTTGGGAACGCCAATTAGCCTTATCTGCATGTCTTTGGACTGTGGGAGGAAACCAGAATACCCAGAGGAAACCCACCAAGCACGGGCAGAACATGCAAGCAAACTAGTTCCTTCCTATTGCCTTGGTGCAACTACAGCAGAAACATGATTACCTCTGTTCTTAAATTTAGTTTAGTTCTTATAGTACTTAGTGTAGTTCTTATATTGAACCATATACACTGCCTGGCCCAAAAAATAAAAAATTGCACATAATATTTTGCTGTGGTATCTTTTAAACAACATTTACTTCAATCCAAAATCACAATAATTTCTCTTCAACATCTTGTATTGGCCACTGTGGTGGCCAATCCATGTGTGAAGATGATGTCTCATGCTTCCTGAACCACTCTTTAACAGCTTGAGCCTGATGAATCCAGGCAACATCAAGAAAAAAGAAAAAATCCATCGATGGAAAATCCTGTTAATCAGTATATTCAGGAAGTCAACTGACCTCATTTTTTTGGGGGACATACTATTGATGAACCTACTGTAGAACCTTGATTTCACCACATGTTTAAGTAACCTCCTATCACAATGATGATTCACCACTATCCTTCCAGAGGTTTAAGTAATACGTTATACAGTTCTTAACCCAATTGTAGTAGTTTCAGCAATCTCCTTAATTTTTATTTTATTTTTTCCCCCACGGACACAGGATATGTCTTCTGACACGGTTGTTTAAGAAATAAAACGCTACTCACTGCATCTGTTAGGTTTAAATAACTTGTTACCAACTGAGACATATTAATCACTCCAGCAATTATCCAATGGAAGCCTCTTAAGTATTTGCTTGGTTAAATCCAGGCGGTGACTGTTTATTTTTTGGCCAGCAGTACTGTAAGTGTAAAAGCTGCTTGGAGGATCTAAGTGAGTGAGTTGAACAATGGGGTTGCAATAAATCAGCAATGTAGTTGGGAGCTAAATCATTCAAAACCATATAGAGAAATGCAAGAACTTTAAAATCAACTGTGAGAAGAATCAGAAATGCTTGTGTAGCCTTTCCAGAATCTGAAAAGGACAGAAAAGGCTTTCCCTCGGATATTAATCTATGTTGAAAGAAACTGTTATGACTGAGTTTATCTGTTTCTCAAGTGTAATCTTGCTATCAAATATAACTCCCATGTTCCTTACGAAGGGTTTTATGGATGAAGCCAAGGAACTAAGGCTAGTGCCAGGAGTGCTCTGAAATGAAATTGGTGTGATGGAGCAGGGAAAATATGAACATTCGAAAAAGGACAGGGGGTCCTCCAGGACCTCAGTTGGGAAACACTGCCCTAAAATCACCCTACTTCTGGGTTTATGCAAAACGTAGATGTGACATGTCTTTGGGGAAAGACAAATGCATATTTTGCTCTTGATCACTTCAGATAAAAGCTTGTTCTCATAGTTAGCCCATCTTGCTGAAGTAAAAAAAAAAAACTCCCCTTGCATGCACTGGTTGAATCCAGGATTTCTGTTCATTATCCTCAAACCTAATGTTGTGAATGGGTTGATTGTTCTTGCAGGCTTCGATGGTGGTGAACCCGCAGAGCGTGTTCCTTGCTGTGCCTGGTACACACCATATGGCATTATTTGGACTGGATGGTGTTCATCCTAGTGTCAGATGAGCTGCTTATCCACCACATGGGCTCCTTTGACTAAACAGAGACTGGCCTAGGACATTGTGGACTTCATCATCAAAGTCTATTGACAAGATGGATTCCCAGCACCAGCCATGGCATGACAGTCATTAAGAACATTTCAAAATAGTTGTTAAGTGTTAAAGCCATGCTCTATATGACATTATTGCCATACAGTATGTTATCCATGTTTTTATCCTCTGTTGGTTAGTAGGTATGAAATTGAGCACTAGTTGAGGATATAACTTTGAACCCAGGATAGCCACCAGTTTTTTTTTTTTTTTTACGTAACTAGCTGTGGCATTAATGTTTAATGCCAATTTAATCATCTCTGGGTTTTCTTACAATGCTAAGCTTACACATCAAGCTGTGAATGCTTTTCTCTCAAGGCTTCACATGGTGGTGGAAGAGGAACAAAAGGCTCACACTGGCTTTATTTTTTTTTCCTTCACTGCACTGCAGAATTGCTGCTAATTGTCTTTAGCTCCCCAAGAGTCTGACTCTCAAAAGGCCAGAACGTATATGGATTTTGTAAAATGTCACCAAAGTTTTGGCGCCCCCCACTCGCTTAGAGAAAACCTTTTGTTCTTGCCATATCTACAGACAGTGGTGAATGGACATCTCTTTCAATATTAGACATTTATCTGTCTCCCCACCACCAACTAATTAAGTGTATGAAACATACAGTACATAGCATGACAAATTTGCACCTGCCTTGAGAGAAGCTGAAATTCTTTCCAAAGCTGCAATATGAGTTTTTTTTCTGCGTGTATTTAGTAGTGAGCACAAATATATCTCTTTTAATGTATTCTTCCTGGGAGTTAAGGTTTTTCTTAATGATTTCTGAAGCTACCCGAAAGCTATGCCTATACTTAATTAAGTTAGATCGTGTCAGAGACCAGAGACCCATAGGTTGCTTTGCTGCACCACAGGTGTGCCATTGGAGAGCCAAAGCACATCAATTTACCTAAGAGCAGTCACAATATGTGTTCATTATTCACTGGTGCTCAAAGTGAGGAGGATCTAACAGTGGGAAATAACTTCGAGTCAGACATACAGTAGTGACTGATCAAATGCAACACAATGAACCTATGAGAATTTGATACAAAGCCGCGCTTCAGAGGTAGAGGAGTATGAGTGAGAGAGCCACATGGAGGGACTCAGTCACTGTGCCTAATGGGTCTTAGTGACCGGTTCCGCAAGAACGGTTATGAAAGTGGCTCGACAACACAAGTACAGAAAAATAGAGAGGTGTGCGGAATTGAGAGGTAATGAGACGAGAAGCGCAATCTTCAAGCTACTGAACTAGAACGACAACCTAGTTCTCCTGCAAGCAACCAGGGAGCTCGTCGGCTTCAATTTCATGCTCTTTCCTCCCACCAAGGAGGTATTAAGCTGGAACTAGATATCACAATTCACATCTATGACACTGGAGAACTCAGGACTCAGAAGCGGAATAAAAAAAAATTGTTGTGCTCTGAGCAAAACCAGTATTGTGATGTTTCTATTCTTGCATTTCAACCCCAATGTAATGTACTGTACCTAAACCAGTTACAACAAAATTAAATATACAGCTACATTCGCTACTGTTACATAAGCTATGTTTATGTCTAATATAATAAAATAATAGGTTTAGAAAGCTATTAGGCATATATCACACCTCCAGGGTCCCATATTCAATACTGAGCTTGGGTTACTCTCTATATGGAGTATTTGTTGTCTTCTCGTGTCTGTATGGATTTTCTCAAAGGTCTCTGGTTTCTTGTAAAGCCTTGTTCAGACTGGCAGCTCAAATCCGATTTTCGGCATATCCAGATTGGAATCAGTTTAGAATCAGATTTCTTTCATGTAGTCTGAACAGTAAAAAACAATAATAAAATAGATTTTTGCTAATATGTTTTGAATCACAGCCTTAAATCAGATTCAAATCCAAATGATTTCCCAAAGATGTGTCTCAGACTAAATGCTCTACTCAAGTTGAAGTTGAAGTTGAAGTATACAGGGTTACGTGGGATATTACGCAGATAGTTGGACAATGTGTCAGATTTGTACTGCCAGTCTGACCAGACCCAAATCCGTCCTCTTATGAATACTCAGTCCTAATGATTAGATTTGTGAAAAGTCTACTTCCCAAAATCCTGCCCTCTAATGTGAGTTAGTGTGTGAATTTCCATGCATGAAGGATTTTCCTGAACTGAAATAACATAAGGCTATATGCTGTGGCTGTCATGTTTGAAAGTTACTGCCTCCTCTTTTAATTCTATGTGTTTTTGCATATAAACATCATAAAAATCAGCTCATCATAGTGGGTCTCAGAATTGGGCAAATACAACCTCAGACGAGCAACAACATATGACCTTTTTCATGGTGCAATTAACAAAAAAAAAAATCCTGCAGACAATATTAATTCCCCTTGTACTACTTCCACAGGATTTAAGAGTGTAAGTTGCAGCCAGGTGCTACTAATCATCAGCCCTTGATTAATTCATCAGCAGCAGGTGTGCAGACTTCTATAAAAGCAGAAGTTTGCTGGTCTGGAGAATTCTGGTGTGTGTTTACACAATACCAAGATGGAAAGACATGAGATTTGGTCTTAGAAAAGCAATTGTTCCTGGAAAGGAGTATAAAGCAATTATTTTACAGCGAGTAAGATTATTCACAAGTGGAAAGCTGACAAGTCAGTTGCCAATCTTCCCAGGAGTGGACTTTCCAGCATGTTCACCCCAAGGAGAAGTAGGAGAAGTATGGCAGTAGTAGTACTGGTATTAGAAGTGATAGCAATGACAATAGTGGTAGTGGTGGTAGTAGTAGAGTAGTATTGGGAAACGGACTGTGCAATGCACGGAGAAATACAAAAAAAACCCAAGAGTTACATCTCAGACCCTACAGGCCTCACCGATCATGATGTACAAGTCCATTGGAGCAGAATTAGAAGAACACTGAACAAGAACGTTTTATTTAGAAGAGTTGCCAGAAGAACCGTCTTCTATCTAATAAGAACATGTAAGCACAACCGAGGGTCGAAAACTTGATCTGAACAAAGCACAAGGCTTCTGAAACAATGTTCTATGGACCGATGAGACCCAAATGGAGTCGTTTGGCCTTAATGTCCAGTGCCATGTTTGGGGTAAACCAAACAGCCTTTCAGCAGAAACACCGCATACCCACTGTCAAGCACGGCGGGGGAGGACTGATGGTTTGGCATTTGGATGATTTGGCATTTATTTTGCAGCCATGGGACCTGGGCACCCTGCAGTCATTGAGCTCCATGAACTTCTCTGTATAGCAGAGTATTCTAGAAGCAAATGATAGGCCATCTGTCTGACAGCTAAAACTTGAAAAAAATGTTTTTCATGCAAAGAATTAAGGTTTTGGAATGGCCTAGTCAAAGTCCACACCTCAACCCAATTGAAATGCTGTGGCAGGACCTTAGGAAAGCTGAGCATAAGCAAATGCCCCAAAACCTCAATGAACTAAAATGATGTTGTAAAGAAGAATGGGCCAAAATTCCTCCACAATGCAGTAAACCACTGATAGTCACGCAGAAAATGATTACTTCCAGTTATTGCTGCTAACGGTGGCTCTACAAGCTATTGAATCATGGGGGGTATTTAGTATTGCAGATGTTTTTTTTTTGTTAAAAAAAAAAAAAGTGTTTGTTTAGAAATTCTTTAATTTCAAATAAATTGGAGACTGTCTTTGTAAATTAAGAAAACAAGAGTTTCAAAGTCAAATAAAGTCTATGAATTCTTACATATTTCTATTTTCATTTCATATCCAAATGTTCTAGGAACCTTAATCCAGTGCTTACATTGCTTGTGTTTTGCGCAATTAGATAATTAGCATTTCTCTTTTTTCCCACTTCATTGGCAGCTTTTCAAACTGCTCCTAATTTGGCACGTGTCAAGATAAAACCACCAAAATTGCTGTGGATGTTCTGAATACTAATACAAATTACTTGTTTGTGTCTCACACCTGTAGCCCTCTTTTAATCGCTCTTTATTCTTGTTTTTCATTCTTGAGAATTCACTTTCGTTTCATTCTTTCATGTTTTTATAAACATCTATTGGCTTGCACTATATATTGGGGGTTAATTCTGTCTATACAGTATAGTATAACACTTCCGATAGGTTCCCAGAAACCACATTAATATTTTTCACTTTGGTCTTGTACAGACTGCGGGCAAATCTGATTTCTTTCACAAATCTGACTGACTGTTCAGATTGGCAGCTCAAATCCGACACATTGCCGTGTACCTACAGTATCTGCCATGGTTGCTGCGGTAACGATGCAGCATGATATTTCCAAATATACCTCCATCTTTCTGTACATTCCCTCTAGCTTTGCCTGTACTGATGCATTCCCCACAGAGTGCTATCAGACATTTCACATTGTACTATTGTTCTCCATTTCCTTACTGAGGTTAAGCCAGCCGCTCATCCTTTAGCCACATGGAAAATTTTGTGTTTTTTTTTTTAAACACTTAGCAGTAATAGCGCCAAAAGCAGAATGAAGATCCTCCATGACCTCTTGAAGCACGGAATCTTAACTTTGTACAAAATTATAATTATTTATTTATATCTCCATTTTTTCCATCATCTCCATGATCATTTTTCGATCATGGATCCCAGTCCCATATCATGTGATCGTGTCGACTTCAAGTTCCACGTTGAGGTGCAAGTGACGTTACGGCCAGTTTGAAATCAGATGTTAAAAGGATAGAGCATCCTGACTGAGACGATCTGATTTGAACCTGATCTGGATGTGGTTCAAATCTGATTAGCAATAATCAATCTCAGTGTAAGTGTTTTTTTTTTTTACTATTCAGACTAAATTCAAGCAATCTGATTCCAAACTGATTCCATCCTGGATATGCCAAAAATTTGATTTGGGCTGGAAGTCTGAACAAGGTCTTTCTGACCTTCTGGAATTGTTTGTTAGAGCAAGTCAAACTGGCCTAAATGGAAATTCTAGAGTTATTGGTTGTGATCAACTCAACTTTGAATAGGTTAAATGGGACAATGTACAGTACCTACAATCTACCTACAATTTTAATGTAATCACCTACGAGTCCAGGGTGGGATTTGCTCCATCTCCTGTATGAAAAGTTTTTAAGAGTCCTCCATTAGTGACAGCTCAAAGAAATTGTGTTCATTTTTGATTCTATGATCCACTATAAACTGGCACAAACCACCTATGGAGTCTACAAAGCATATTGTTTTGGTGGTGTTGGTAATTACAGTTTAAATTTTCAAGCATAGTCAAAGCCGTAGCAGTTCAGGGTCATATTCGAAAGTGTGAGAATGTGTAACTTAGTTGTGTTTAGATTATCATGGAATATGATCGGAGTTATTAGGCCAATTACTTTTGTCCAATTTTTCGTTATTGCTTTTTCTAAACTTCTGGTATTTTATCATTTCATACACTTTGTGCACAGAATAATAATTAATTTTTAATATCTCACTTTTTCCTGCATATTTAAGGACAAGCATCTTAATTGCTTTGAAAGAAAAATTAAACAAAAGCGTAAAGATATTTCTCTTGATGAGGAGCATGCAAGTTTCTGTTGGCCTTCGCAAGTTTGTTCACTTTTTATTTACGCAGCTGACAACGTTGTCACGGCTAGAGTTATCAATTTTTCTTTGCACGGAACTTCTCCATAAAGTTCGGGAAAAGTTCCGGTTGTTTCATGCTGGAGACAGAGAAAGTCTCTCGCTAGGTATTGCAGTACCGAATGTGCTCACTGACAGGGAGCTTAAATCACCCCTTTCTCCTGCTTCTGGACATTTTTATATTTGGCAAAATCCGAAAAGATAAGTTCAACCCACCAGGAACCTATTAACCATGGTGACAGTCATCAGGTCCACTTATTGGTCTGAAAGATTAAGGCTAATTAGTACGTGTACCTGCCCATTTTAGAGGATGGTAGCGCTTTCCACCTGCTGTTCAAACATTCCAATATAGAAATACTGTACATCCTGTCCAAAGCTGAAAAGAAGCGCTGCACACTAACTTAATGTCAGATGCACTCAATCATCAAGCCTAGAGGGAAGAAGAGTCTGGGAAGTAGATTTCCTCCTCTATATTAAACAATGAGCCTGTATTTTACTACATACTGCTATAACAGAGGAACCCGTTACTTGCTACTTGAACGTTAACTTGCTCATTAAACGCCTTTATTTACAACACGTCCTCGCTGGCTAACTGCTGGTATTAAAAGTGCTGATTTATAAAAGGTAAAATAAGACGCCACCGACAGTGACCCAGCAAGAAGAAATTTAAAGATTCAGATATATTAATCCAAATTAGATTCAATAAATCTCTTTTGTGCCACATACCCCTAATTCACTTTAGACCACGGTGCTATTAAATCCTCGATTCTGTTTTGGACGCAACATTACTCGACGACCTATTCCTATACATCACTTAAGATTTATATTACATGGGATCAGTGATTCACGGCAGAGTAATAAATGTAAAAAAAAAAAAATGTTCCATCACTTTGCTTTTGATGCCCTTAAATTATTCATAATGTCGGCATAAGTGCTTTATAAAGCATCTGCATAAAACCTATAAAGCCACCTCATGTGTTTTAACCTAAGCCTCTCCTAAAGTACCTAATACTGTTTCATAAGTTTAATGTCACTGCTATGAATGTGTTATGAAGCCCATATGTGGGTGCCTTTCAAAGAAAGTGTTTCTGTTTTCTAAGAAGGGTGTTCAAGTCAAACCGGGACTTGTGATTGTGCAGAATAACAGAACACAGTTATGAGAGTCAAAACTCCCAAATCTCCAGCTACACCAATGCACTTATCACAGTGTTTTAAGGTAAAAAAAACCCTGTTTCCTCAGTACACCGGAGCCAGACTGCCTGCTTCACGTCTGAAACCCTGTCCTCCCAGGAACTCCTTTAATTGGCCAAACATGTGGAAATGACATCATAGAGAAGAGGTCAGGACTGTACGGGGGATGCGGCTATAACTTTCAGGCAAGTTCCTGTAATATGCAAGTGGTGTTGGTGAATGAATGTGTGTACAGTTCACAAAGACAGATGCATCTTTTACGCCTAAGAGTTATCTGTTGATTTTCATGGATCAGGCGTTCCACTGTCCGAATGTTCACAGGAGCGACTGCAGTGGACTCGGAACCGCCTTGGCCAGGATCGTCATTCACGGCATCAAACCAAAACGTTTGCACCGTTCAAATGTTTTACTATGTCTGTGTAATGTTTTACTACGTTTTACTACGTCACCGTACTGTGCCTGAAGTCTTCAGTACATTTCATTCAGTTTTACGTCATCATTCACAAGAAATTTCATCACAAATCCCCAGTTTGACTTGAACACCCCTTGTATAAGGAGATGTCTTTTTAAAAAAAAAAAAATTTTCAGAAGGAGTCTCCAGTGTCAGCACTTTGTAAATCAGAGGTAAAACTGTCACATTAAATTTATAGACTTGGAAGTCTTCGGGAATGAGGGCTTTATTTATTTATTTGTTTGTTTGTTTGTTTGTTTGTTTGTTTGTTTGTTTGCTTGTTTGTTTGTTTATTAATTTTTTTTATAAAATGACATTCTGCATTTTCTGTTCCTGTTGTTGTTTTATTAACTTCAAGTTAAGATGAAAAAAAGAGTCTTTTGAGACAATGACACTCTCATGAACCCGTGGACATTCTACAACATTAATGCAGAATAAAATGTGTAATGCTTTGTTAATAAACATATACAGTGGCAAATTGCTGTGGTGTAAGAGTGTAACACTTCAGGATATGGTTTATAGGAAAATGATTTAATTCTGAGTAGTAGCTAGCTCAGCGTTATATCGGGCCATTGCCTATTGTCGTTTATTCCACCTACTATTAAGTACTCTTAAGTGGCTGATATTAATAATGCTTGTCTATTGTTTGCAGTTTTAATTACTTTGTATATCTCATCTCCAGCAGTACATATTGACACAAATCCCTTAGCAATAATATTTTACTTTATATATACAGTACGCTTACCTCTCAGTGTGTTTGTGTCACTTCCAGTCAAATGTTTGGACACATCTTCTCCTTCAGTGTTTTTCCTTTTTTTCACCCAACATTGTTCAAAAGACATCAAAACCATAAAAGGACATTTATGGTATTATGTAGTAAACAAAAAAAAAAAAAAAAAAAAGTACACTCTTGGCACACTTATGGCATTCTCTCGTCAGATTCACCACATAGTCTCCGGGAATGGTTTTCAATTTACAGACAGGTGTGCATTGTCAAGAGTTAGTTTGTGACATTTCTTTCCTTCTCAATGTGCTTTAGACCATCAGTTGTCTTGTGCAGAGGAAGGGTGGGTACAGGAGTCAAGAAACGCTCAGGGCAGTGGTGGTTCAATCGGTTAAGGCTGTGGGTTAGTGTAATTCTGATCGGGAGGTCAGGGGTTCCAGACTCCGCAACGCCAAGTTGCCATTGTTGAGCCCTTGAGCGAGGCCCTTAACCCTACCTGCTCCAGGAGCGCTGTAAGCTGGCGCTCTGACCCCAGTTTCCTAATTGGGATATGCGAAAAGTGCTATAAAGTACATGTGACAAATAATTGAATATTAAATATTATTACTTTAAGGTAAGTCAATACCAAAAGTCTCAAGAACTTTGAATGTATACCAACAAACCCTCAAATGCTGTGATGAAACTTGCCAAGAGCTACCTCTGCTGCAGAGGATCAGTTTATTAGAATGACCAGCCTCAGAAACTGCCGATTTATCACATTTCAGACAAAATACTCAGAATACTGTACCCGAGTAATGTTGCTGACCATGTACATCCCTTTATGACCACTGGATAACGCGGGATGTCACTGAGCTTAAATCATCTCAAACTGGTTTCTTGAAGCTGACAATGAATTATGTCTCCATAGTCACCATCATCTCAATCCAATAGAGCCGTTCCACCAATGGGATGTGGTAAAACATCTTGCGGAGATTCACATCATGGATGTATAGCTGAAAAATCTGCAGCAACTCCATGATGCTATCACGTCACTATGGACCAACATCTCTAAGGAGTGTTTCCAGCACCTCGTTGAATCCAGGCCTTGAATAATTAAGGCAGTTCAGTCCAGTACAAGCATGGTGTATGCCTTGAAGTGGCTGGTGAGTGTATGTGTGATATAGTAACTTTGTTTTTAATAATTACTTTGGTTTAAGTTGGGTAAAGGATACAAAATAAATGATAAGGCAGTTTTTTCCTTTAAGATAAAATGTAATATAAAAGAACAAGGCATTAATAAACATCCAATTTACAGTAATATGTTAGAATCCAAATGAGCCGAAGGTAATGATTAAAAAAAACATCCAATATGTTGTGAATAAATTAAGGTTGAATGTTGTTGAACAGGATGTTGAAAAGGTCGTGACAGTAATGTGAATTTGTGATTACTGCAAAGTTCTCATTTTAGAAAAACGCCTTAAAAATAACACAGTGTTTGACATGGCATGTCCTAACTTTACTTTTCCCCCCGTAAGGAAGTAAAAGAAAACTTTTGCACCAGGTCAGGAAGTCAGAAGACACTCAACAACAAGTATTTAAATTTAACTCCTTTACATAAATAATGAGAAACAGTGGCTATATATATATATTATTATTTATTTATTTTTATTTATTTTTGATCATACAGAGGAATCTTAAGCAGTGGAATCTGATATGTTCTCACTTGAGGC
Organism: Clariallabes teugelsi; assembly: GCA_030014215.1. Taxonomy (NCBI): domain Eukaryota; kingdom Metazoa; phylum Chordata; class Actinopteri; order Siluriformes; family Clariidae; genus Clariallabes; species Clariallabes teugelsi. The sequence goes on from JAQMYG010000035.1 coordinate 5,259,627, forward strand.
AGTAAGCTCAGGTATCCGCTCATCACATTTTGACTCGTGGCTCTGTTACATACAGTACGGTGTGATTCATTAGACGGAAACAGCGGAAGACTGATTTCGCCAGGCTAGAAATAAGCTCCTATAAATAAAATGGATCAGCTATAATGTGTAGGCCTGCAGCTATGGAATAAATGAGCTTCTGTCTATAGTACATTAGGTAATAGATATTTAGCCACTTGACATTAGATGGCATTTTGCTGGACTTGTGTGCTTGTTATAGCTGAAAGCTTGGCAGTGTCGAAACATTACGGGTAACCTGACGCTGATCACATGAGGATGAGGTACTGTAGTTGTGTGTAATGCGTTTTGGGGATACTTAATCTTTAGACCAATTAAATGACAGGAGGTACTTAGACCTCGTTATTAAACTGTTGGAAATATAACCACAGATTGAATTGGATTGGACTGGGGAAGGCAGGACAGTGCATGCAAATTGTACATCGTCATGCTTGTACTGTACGTTAAAAACGGCTTTCAATAGTTGTAAAATAATAAGTTTAAATACTTTATCATTCCAATATTATTGTGTCTTCTTAATAATAATGATAATAATACTGTAATAATAATGATTATTATTATTATTATTATTATTATTTAAATTTGCTTGTTTTTTTCTTTTTCCATAACAGAAATTGATACATAGAATATTTCAAGTATGTTTATTTATTTTTTAATAATAATAATAATAATAATAATTCAGAAAAATCAAAGTTTCAGTAAATTTGTATTTAAAAAATGACCAGCATACTAGAGAAATCCTAATGTGAGATGTTTCAAGATCATGAGCATGAGATATGCGTTTGAGACATACGTAATCATTATACTCTTACCTTTCTCCTCCTCGTGTAGTCAGAAATGCGTACACGGCGGTGCAGAACAGCCGAACACGTCCCATCCCCCCACTGTAGAAGAGAAGCAGCCTGGTCTAATTTATGAGCACTATTGAGCCCACACAGCGCATAATGACAGGTTATCATGGTACTCAGAGGATGATATTGATAAGTGATGGAATGAATTACGTGTGTAGAGGTCTCGCCCAGATTGCTCTGAATGAGATCCGCGCACGTGCGTTTTGAGTTGAGAGTATTTGTGTGGCTTCATTCGATAATGAGATCGTACAAGGAGGGGGAGAAAAAAAATGCAAAACTGGGGCTCCCTCGCACTCCACGTCTGAATTCCAGTGCTCATTTTCCTTACAGTGCTGAAGAGCACAATTCCTCTGTGGTGTTCTTCATCTTCAGGGCAGCGGCACTTAATCCAAGGTGACTTTCGGCTTTACGTCTGAGCATATAGCGCGTCTCCTATAACCTAGTTTTTCGCCTGCCGATGAGTAATAAGTCAGGGAGAGAAAGAGTACATGCCTCATTCTAGTTCTATATTAGGAATGCTATTTTCCATCGGTGATTCTCACTTACGGCCATTTTCGCACTGATATATGAGTTCAGGTTCGGTGTAGTGTCTAGGGTGAAAGTAACCACTGTCAATTATGCAAATGGATAGAAAGTACACCTAAACCACATTTCTGAGGTTGCGCGTAATATGCATATAATAACTGTGCTTTTCATTTCCATGGTGATGCAAAAAGTTCTTAAAAAAAATCCTTCAATTTTGAAGTTTGAAGTTTGAAAAAAAAAAAAAACTAAACATTATATCAAAGATTTGTAATTTGCAAACAGGATAGACCGGGCTTATAGACGATCCAAGCCGTGACATTTGCATTCTAATGCAATTGCCCTTCATGCTCTTATTGCTAGAAAATGTGACTGATAATCCCAGTAGATCAGTCTGAGGATATTGCAAAACTGAGCATAAAATACAATTCCCCTTTTTATTTCCCTGAAAAAATAAATTCTGACTAAGGCGGTCGTTATTAAGCTTTGCGTATGAACCCAATCCCAAATATTCCTTGTGCATTAAAGTTACTATACCTGTAATAATATAGAAATGCAAACAGCTCTACCTTCTGATGTGTGGCCGTGTGTTTAAGACTACAAAGCAGAATCACATCTGTGAAACAACGTCTAAGGCTCTCTGATCGCAGATTATATCCGTTTAAGCTGTTGACCTTGTAACTCAACAACCTCCGATAAAGATAACGACAAGCGCTCAGTTTGTTTGTTTATTTATTAATTTATTCATCACTCAATCAAACTATTCTAAGCAAAACGAGCTACTGTTGCATATTCATGCCGAGGCTTTCAGCAGAGTATCACAGTTCTGCACATGACCCTTTATTTCCTTTACAACAAAAAAAGAAGAAACACACACACTCAAACACACACACACACACACACACACACACAAAAAAAAACGTATTAGCTCGTAAGGTCATTTCTCTGCTCTTCAACAGCTGACTCCTGAATAATGAGGGAAAATTATGATATAAATTAATTAAGCAAGATTCACTTTCACAGTCATGACACAGTCGTTTTTAGCCATTCAGATTCATCTCCTGTGAGGGGGAAAAAAACAACACTTCTGGCTTTTTTCCCCCCTTTTTTCTCAGGGTGTAGCTCATAAAAAGGCACATTTGGAGGAGAAGCGAAATAAAGGGAGTTTGAGGTATAAAATAAATACATTATCGGAGATGTACAGTATTTCAGCTGGGGTGTGAACACACACCTTGGGGCACCTCTGGGTTTCTTTTCGGAAGGTTGGGTGTTCAAAATGCAGCACTACACTGCTAAGGTCCTTAACATGTTCTGCTCCAGGGGCGCCTGTATCCTGGCTGACCCTGAACTTTGACCCCAGATCCTTACCAAGCTGGGACATGTGAAAAAGGAGTTTTACCTTATTGCGGTGTGTAAATGACAAATGAAGACTCATTTTTCTTCCTGACACCTGTATTAACTTGTTAAAGAAATAGTAAAATATGAAACCTTTAAACAACTTCCAAAGCATAATTGATGGTTTACCATATCATAAATCCATCCATCTAGAAACCTCTGTAGTCCTACTAGGGACAGTGGAGGCCAGTGGTGACCGCTGTATTTATTCCCATCTTCAGTCAACATTCAATCAATTTGGGAACGCCAATTAGCCTAATCTGTATGTCTTTGGACTGTGGGAGGAAACCCACCAGGCACGGGGAGAACACGGGAAGAATTGAACCCAGGACCAGGAGGTGCAAGGCAAAAGTAAGACATTGTGCCACAGATGTACCATACAGTGGACATCCAATATCTTAAACTGTATATTGGGATCTAAACCAAGATAAATAATGCCAGACCATTTCTTTCACCTTTAATTTGAAATACAAACCAACACAATTCAAGTGAACGTCAAATGAAGGTTTTCAGAAAGAAAAACTCAACAACAACAACAACAAAAAAATACCTTTAATAATCTGGTTGCATATTTTTGTACACTCTTTAATATTGGGCCAGAACTGACTGTGCTCAGTATTAAACAATCACATTCAAAGGCGTGATTCTGAGCGAAGCCAAATGAAGATGAGCTCTTTCTGGTGGATTTTTCTAGTCATCACCCCTGGATTCATCCAAATGCTAAAGCCATGGCTTACAAAGAACTTACGCAGCATGAATCTCCACAGCATCTTATTGATCAAGAGAGGAGCAAAGTAGAATTTCCAAAACCATTAGATGTACCATGAAGGAAAGAGAAGGCCAATGAAGATCAAACCAGGGATAGAACAGGATGTTCCTCCAAAATAAAATGAAAGCCACAGCATCATTAATGTAGGCGCAGGATCATCTGTCAAGCGCTGGTCAGCTTCTGCATGTTACAAAAAGCTTTTAATATTCTTCATATACAGTATCTGGGCTATATTGGGGTAGATTGGCTAGACAGGAACGCTTTCTCATGACAAAACCCTTCAATCCTGGTGAATTCACTTCAAAACCATGTGGCAACATGTGTTGTGGTCAGAATAGACCATGGTGGTGGCAGCATCAGGCTGTGGGCATCTTTCTTTTCAGCTGGGACTTGGAAGATATATCATAGGTGAGACCAACCTACTGTACTTTGGCACAATATCCAAAAACATCTGTTAGACATCTGAAGATAAATTAATACTGTATTTTACTTTTTCAGCACAAAAACAATCTAAATAGCAAAGGAATGGCTCCAGAAGAGGAAGATCAATGGTTGAAGTGCAGTCAAGCTGTGCTCTATTCCAAGAGACAGGTAACAAATTGTTAGTTGAGGAATGTATATACTTGTACAAGTTCTTTTTTCTCTAAATCCTTCTCTTTTTCATGTTCATTTAAAATTTTTTTAGTTGCTACATTATATCACGTTCTTATTTCCACTGAATGGGCGCTCGGTCTGCTTAAAGAAATCAGAAACCTTGCTAGCTCAATGATTTTCTGCCACAATGTGAGTCACACTTTGATCAACTTGTTGGCTACTACTGTACATGCTGCAGTACAACGGACTTAAGCCCAATCAGTTCAACTCAAATACCGGCTGTCAGTCGGAAATGTGAACGATCAGGAAAGAAATAACCATATTTTACAACAATAGAATGATATATCAGTTCAGAAAAGTTTGTAGTTTTTAGAACTATGTAAAATGGAAAATGTGAAACACAAGCAAATTCTCATCCTTGGGAGGAAAAAAACAGCATTGTCTTTTTTTTTGTCCTGTACTACAGTATAGTGTTGTCTTTGACAATGTTCTTAATATCCTATAACATCATGGTCTTTCCTAATTTTTATATCTTTCTACACTGTCAAGCAAATCCTTACAGCAAATCTAAGATGATGTTTATTACTTGGCGATTACTAAGACTGGTAACTCTAAATGAACTTGATGTTTTGGTCATGCTTTCCTGGGAAGGTCTTCACGAGAGCCAGTGTCATTATGGTGCTTGATGGGTTTTGCAAATGCACTTGACAATACTGTTCTTGCAAGAACTATTCCTGAACTATGACCTTCATGTCTTAAAATAACAACTGTTTGTTGTTGTTGTTGTTATGCCATATGTGTTGTTTCATAGTTCTGCAAAAATCCAGTATGGTTCTAGAATGGGGAAAATAAGCAAAACATTGGATTAGAAGGTGTGTCCATACTTTTGACTGGCATTGGACTGTATACAACAATCAGCCTTAGCACTAACACCATCGCCAGCCATCACCATCACCAATTCTACAGCAGTAAACAGGTGACAGGATCATGGGCACCCAAGGCTCACCCATGAACTGTGGCGATCAAGGGCCAGTCTGTCCATTCCAGAAAAACCAATGCAGAACAAATCACCAAGGCTCCTGAGCCATCCTCCAAACTCTCCAGATCCTAATCCAATCGAGCACCCAAGACAAACAAGTCCGATCCATGGAGGCCACACCCCACAACCCACAACACCCAAAGGATGTGCGGCCATGCACCTGGTGCCAGACACCACATTCCACCCCCAGAGGACCTGTGGACTCACACCCCGTGGGGACCCGGCTATCCAGGTGGCACGAAGGGAACCCATAACTTACAGGGTTCTAATGTCATGGCTGATCAGTGGACTGTACATCTTTCATCATCTATAACAAAACAAACCTTCACAACCCAGTTAATAGATATAAAAATACCTAAGTAATACAAAATTCATTAAGCACCATCATGATGATAAAAAAAAAAATTTTCAGAAGTTTAAAACATTTAAAATTTTCATTCTAGGTTGAATAAGTTGAAGCGTGAGTATACTGGAGGTAATCTTTATCAAATGTTAATTGTTGGAATATAGAAAGAAAACATGCCCTGCTTAAGAGAACTGTGTATTTAGTGTTAAAATAAATCTCGACAAAGCCTCACATGTATATACAGTATGGCGAAGTCACTGATGTGTTAGCTTTTCGTTTATAAAAAGGGACTGATAATTCTGGTGCTTTCATTGTTTAATGCTAAGGAATTAAAACATCATCCCATCCCCAAAAAAAGAAAAGAAAAAAAAAAAAAAAAAAA
>JAQMYG010000035.1:5265681-5288746 GCA_030014215.1 Clariallabes teugelsi
TATATATAAAACATATGATTTAAACTGATTAGCAGGGGAATAAAAGAAAGAATAAATAATCAATAAAGTCGTTTTTTTTTTTTATGTAATACTTAACGTTGTGTGGTTTGTACGTGTTTCTGTCGTATTTCCAGACGAGATGAATCAGTGTGATTCTTTCTCCAGGAGCAAGCTTGGAAGTAGGAAACCATTAGGAAGTTTAGTGACTTAATCTCGGGTGGAAACTTTGCTTTCGACTCTGCTATGAGGCGCCGATGTGTCACGGCTCTAAAACTCCGAGGCCTCATCAGCACTCCGAGCGAAACTTTGTGATTGACACCAAACCCCTGCTCCGTTGTCTTTTTGCGGGTTAAAAATATAACAGCACAGTGATGTCGCCACGGCAATATGGGTTTCCAATCAGATTCAGTCTTCCAGCTGCCAGGTTGTTAAGGAACATGTGAGATGCTTCAAGTTCGTAGTGCCTTTCTGCTGCTCTGGGCATGTCATCCAGACTGGTTTGTGAAAAGCTAAGCTTTTTTATATATATATATATATATCACCTATCTCACTTTTTATTTTTTCCAATTTTGAATTCGTCCAGAAACTTTTATGACGTTTTGCAAAAAGCAAGAATGATTAGTTAGCATGTGGACATATTGGTTTTGCGGTAGCATGTTATGAGATAATGCTGAGGTATGAAACATTTCCGAAGGAAAAAAAAAACAAAAACAAATAAAACTTGCGCTTTTCCTGCACGTTCCCCATCCTCTCGCTTCTCTTCCGTGCCTCGGAGTTATGAAATGGTTGTGCTGCAGTGCAGTTATTGAAAACACTATAGTAAGGAGGAGGTAACAAGCCACACAGTCTGTTCCCAGCGTGCCTTAGGTGCACGGGGGATTGATTTAGCCGAGTCTAAAGTTCAGGGCATATTTTCAGATGTCTGATTGTGGCATTGGTGAAATAAACACCTTTTTGACTGTAACAGGTTTGATCAGTCTGAAGTAAGGCTCCATCACCTGCGCAGGTGAAGAGGTCTTTACTATGAGGCGCCGAAATGTTTCCGTCTCACGGAGAAAGAGGAAGCAAAGTCAGAGACATGAGACGAAAGTCGGATATAAAAGTTTCAAATAAAAAGTAGCCTTGAGAAGACAGAATCAAAACGGTTTTTAAAAAGACACTTAATACCTTTTTTATTCAGTTAACATTTCAGGAAATTTGATAAATGAGGATAAATGTTGAAAATATTGGACCTGCCATCATTTACACCTTTTGAGCACGAGTACTCGAGTATGCTGCTGCGACTTATTCATCAAAAATGCACAAAAAAGAGAAGACTTCATTTTGATACAGGAATGATTGACATTTACACAAAAGACTCTGATATTAACTGACATCCCAGTATCCCCGCCCCCTTCCTGGCATCTGGCGTCATGCTGCATTCGTGCCTGGGATGTTGTACTTTGCGATATGTAATGGCATCATTTCCATCCTTGGACATTTCCCATATGCAAAGAGTGAAAAATATAATTTTTAAAAAGACATGGAGGCTCCTTGAATTTTTTTTTTATTTTGACGCCGTCAGAGCACATGAAAATAAAAAAGCTTCTTTAAATACACTTTCACAGAGGTGACTATTATTAAACTTCTGCTTAAGTGCAAGTTTAAAGCATTATTGCAACATTTTTGACTTAAAATGTTGCAATAATGACAGCAGACCCCACTGACTAGCTTCGCGACTAAGAGACAGGGAGATTGCAACTGCGCCTTGAATGCTGTATTTCTATTTTCTAATCTTGTACAGGTTTTTGTGTTTGATCCATGATTTGAACTCATTACCTAAGCAATATCACATGAGATAATTAAGCAATTCTGTAGTACGAAGTATATTATGCCACCAGCCGTGCTGATATTGAACACAACAGCACGACCTTGAGTGTGATATTGCTTTTATACAAAAACAGTTCTACAAACACCATTTATTATCAATAGATCATGATTTGTTTCTTTATTTAGCAGCTGGCGGAACTAACTAACCGCGACTGGTGGAGCTGGCGACTGACAGTTAGTATAATTAACAGGGTGAAAATAGTTTTATGTTCTTACTGGCATTATGTGGCCAAAAGGTGAGAGAAATAAACCATGGAGGTGGTGGACAGTCCTGAGAAACATACGAGATTTCCAGGGTTGAATCCCAAATAGCGTTAAATAGAAAGGTAGTGCGCTAAGTAGGGTGGACAATCCCTTGTTTCACATACCAAGTTGTTGGATTTGGGCCTTGTGTTAGAAGTTATCTATATACTGTAGCTCATGAGGAGTTTGTATGTTCTCCCCGTGCTTGGTGGGTTTCCTCCGGGTACTCCGGTTTCCTCCCACAGTCCAAAGACATGTAGGTTAGGTTGATTGGCGTTCCCAAATTGCCCAAATATGAATGAGTGTGTGTATGTGTGCCCTGCAATGGATTGGCACCCTGTCCAGGGTGTACCCCGCCTCGTGCCCTAAACCTCCTGGAATAGGCTCCAGGCCCCTGTGACCCTGAATACAGGATGAAGCGGTATAGACGATGAGTGAGTGAGTGTAGCTCATGATAGTTGTGTACGATGGGTTCAGAGGCAATTCTGAATGACTTAGAAGCAATTACTAATGAGACAAAGTGTTGTTCAAGATAATATATAATATACATAAGATAATATACATAATGCTATCAGATGTGGGTTTTGGTCGTTGTTGAAAGTGCTTCTGTGACTGGTTTTGAGTGTGAGTTTTGGCGGGCAGCTGCTCTCACCTGTTTCCACTGTGCTGACCTACTTTCATCCACGCTGCGTTGAAGGTTATTGTAATTTACAATAATGTTAGAACCCCTGTGATATGGAGTGATGCATATAGTACGTTAAATCCCCAGTGCTGTTATTCTCTATATCATCACTTGTGTGAAATGCCTCTCATTCAATCAGGTTTCTCAGTCAGTATTAACTGTTGTATAATGTGGAATATCTAAAACCTACCAATCTGTCTTTAACTTATCTAAAATAACAAGAGTATACTGTATAGTTAACCTCAGTTTCCTAGCTGATAAAAGCCTATCTGAAAAGTCTTTCAGCTGAAAAGAGCTATATTTGAAGCCAGCTGCTTTAAATGTGTCAATTTACCAGTAATAGCATTTTTATTGCCACATTGTTGTTTATCTTGTATATAAAATCGGCCATTATGTCATTATTCTAAACAGTTTACATGCATTTATTATAGGTCTAGATGAGCCAAGTAGTTTTTTTCTCATTCCGAAAGAAACTAATTAGCACCATTTTATTGGTTACAAATAATAAATTCTGGCTGTTAATTACAGCGAGCGAGTGAGACGCAGGATCGCAGCCTCTGTATACTCACTTCTTCACTATCCTACAGACACAGAGAATGTCAGAATCTGCATTTTTATGATACTATAACTGTGCTGGCACGTCCAGTGGGAAATCAAGCGGCCTGTAATATCAAAAGAGGACGGCGGCCTGTTTCGTCTTACTGAAGGCCACTGTGTCTGCAGTGTGATCATTGAGCGCATATATATATATATACTTTATTTTATTCACAGGCTATAGACACACTCTCTGTTCTTTTATATATATTAGACACACACTCTCTGTTCTTATATATTAATAAGAACAGAGAATGTGTCTATGGCCTGTGAATAAAATCTTATATTTCTGACACCATATGCATGATAATTTCCTTATTTTCCTTATGTTATAAAAGCTACTGTATAAACCGTCGTTCCTTTACCAGCTTCTCTTTCCTATTTATACTTAACATTAATAAAAAGGCAAGTGCTAACCCCTCAGACTCGTCCCTTAAATGATAAACATCACAATTATGCATTTTTCTTTTTTTATTTAATAGAGTTTTTTTTTATAATACATTGGTGTAAACTATTAATTATTAAATAATTAGTTTTTTAAAATCCATATATATTTTATGCTGCTGTCAGAGCTGCTGTTATAGAAAATTAATCAACCCCTTGTGACCAATCAGATTTGAGGTTTTCATCCGCACTGCGGTATGACACACTTAAGCACTTTTTTTTTTTTTTTTGTAAACTGAAATCATATGCATGTTGCATTCGCATTTAAAATTTTCTGGCTTATCTTACCAGTCGTTAACTGTAATCTGATGTCTGAGTTAATTATTTACGACATGTCCCATGTTTTCAAAAGATTTCTAAATCATAACAATCCAGGCGCGTGTCCAACCCAGCTGTCTGGGCTTTGTTCATTTTCTGAACTACAGTATGAAAAGGCCATAGCAAGATTCTGTGTTTTTTTTTTTTTTTCCCTTCTTTCTTTCTGTTTTTATGACAGGAAGAAAAGAAGGCGGCTTTACTTGACGATAATTAATTAGCTGCTTCTCTGGCATAGAATTAATCAGAGCCTCTCTGCTTATGAAAAAGGTGTGATTGTCACTTACAAGAGGGAGAAAGTGGACCATGTGGCGACAGCAGCTTGCGATAGGTGCTGTTCTCCTTCCTTTTGAGTATATTTCAGGGTGGATGTGTCCAACAACAAGAGATTCGGATCTCTCTAAAAACATGCGTGTTTGCCGTATCTTATTAATGAAGATTTGTCATATGAAGAAACAGAATGTATTAATTAAAGGTAAATTTAAAGAAAAGCCCTTAAGGAGTCGTTAAAATTAGGTCTTAATATCCATAAATATAAAGGTGTAATATCATGGCTTGGCTATGAGTCTGTTTTGAAAATGGAGTGTGAGCATGTGTGCGTGTTCCTGTGCATGTGTGCGTGTTCCTGTGCATGTGTGCATGTTTGTGTGCATGTGTGTGTGCTTGCATATATGTGTGTGCGCATATCCTGGGCTGCAGCCTGGTCACCATAGCCGCCTTTGACTGACTGGCAGGTAGCCTAGAGTCTAGCAGGACAAACAGATGTCCTCTCACCATGGCAGGACGGAGCGGTGTGGTGCTAGCGCACTCGTTCAGGTGAGGGACAGAGGACGAGGGCGAGACATTTACACGTCCCTCACACCTTCAGACTTGAGGACTGATCTCTGAGTCAGTGCGTGCAGAGGTGAAAAGAGTCAAGATTTCAAGAGGTTTTATTTGCTAGTATTATTAGGGTGTTGGGGTATTTTTTTTTTTTTTTTTTTTTTGCACAGAAGAGAAAAAGGAAAGATAACAAAAGTAGAATAAACATATAAAGAAGGAATTAATAGTAGAAGGATTAAAGATATCAGTCTATAACACACTGTGGTATGTTTTAAACATATGTCAAACTATTGTTAAACTGTCAAAGTGCACTTTGTCTAGAAGGTTTACCTGGACATTTGACATCACAGTTTTTATATCACACTTTGTTCTTTTATAATAAATAAATAGGTGACTTACATTATCAACAGGATTGCTCTTTTATTCTTTAACCCTATTAGTTTCCCAAATTCCAATAAACTCAGTAAAAAAAATTAGATCCTGGGAATTTAACCTAGTTTGCAATTAAAAAAACATCCAGCACTGATAAAATCACGACCTGTCTCACTTGGCAGACTGACGTTTTTCTGTATTTCTAATGACACAAAGCCTCTGCCCAAGCCTAACCCTGACATGTCATTCATTTCATGGTTCATTGAGTGCTGTGTGTGTGTGTGTGTGTGTGTGTGTGTGTGTGTGTAGTAACACTTGACTGGATGAAGCATGAACATACCGTACTGTACCTCGGTCTATACATTCGCACTGATAAAGATGTCCTTGCTGAGGGAACCTGACGTTCCCTTTGTTCATTTCGCTGACTCGCTGACTTTTTATTAAAAGCTGCCAGGCTGTCGATTATGATCTTGTTAAATTTAGATTAAGAGATGTAGAATTACAGTGACTATTATACACTACCAGTCAAAAGTTTGGACACGCCTTCTAACTCCATGGTCTTTCCTGATGTTAAACAATGCTGAAGGCATCCAAAATATACAATCATCTCAGTTGATATTGAGATGTATATCTGCTACTTATCCTCTGTATATCCTTCATAACGCCTCTAATCTGAGGTGCTGTTTATTAATTGGTGATTTCTGAGGCTGGTGAGTCTAAATGAACTTCTCCTCTGCAGAAGAGCTAAGTTTTAGTCTTGCTTTCCTGGGAAGGTCTTCATGAGAGACGGTTTCATCATCATGGTGCTTGATGGGTTTTGTGAATGCACTTGACACAATACTGTTCTTGTAAGAACTGTTCCAGAACAGCTGACTTTCGTGTCTTAAAATAACCTTAAAATAACAATTTGCTGTTGTTGTTACTTAATTAACTTAAATTTCAAATGTGTTATTTCATTGTTTAGAGGGAAAAAATCCAGTTTTGTTCTAGAATGTAGAAAATAAATCACTAAACCAAAAAAAAAAAAAAAAACAATGAAATATACAAACTTTTGATAGGTACTCCATCAATCTATCCATCCATCCATCCATCCATCTGTATTCCAACTAGGGACTGTGATGATTACATTGTGTTTATTCACATTTTTACAACTGTAGTTTGACCTCCGATCAACATTTACACACACACACACACACACACACACACTCATTCACACACTGTGGGCAATTTGGAAACGCCAGTTAGTTTAATCTGCATGTTTTTGGACTGTTGGAGTACACGAAGGCAAACCCAGCAAGCACGAGGAGAACATGCAAACTCCATCCACACAGACTCTGGGAATCGAACCCAGACCCTGGTGGTGCAAGGTGACAATGCGCTAACCACTACGCCCACTTTTCCCACCTTGATTGGTACAGTATTGTAAGGAATAAAATATAATGACGCATGCTGTTAAAGGAAAATAATCCACAACACACTGATGTGAAACACTCTCCATCTTGCAGCGTAGTTTCGTGGATTCGTTTTGAAATATAGCACATCCCAAAACGTTTTTCTTCCTCCTAGCTGGTTTATTTGACATCTATAAAAAAATCTGACTGTTATGAAAAATAGCTTTGGTACAAAGAATAACAGAAACATTAACCAAAGCCATGTTTCTTATTTACAAGTAACACGTTATATATCTACATGTAATATTTGAGCTTTTTCGGTCTTAACAGATTAAAATTTTTCGAGTGAGGCTAAAATATTTTAATTATTAGAATAAAAAAAAAATTATATGAGATTAGTTTTTGTTTTTAGACCAAGGGTTTTAAATTACAGCAATTTACCATTGATAATAAATGACATGAACCGTTAAGTATTTATTGTTATATGTAATGCTGTGGAATGTTTTGTTTGCTAGACACGTTAGTTCCTGTTATTAATAACTTCATGGCAGCTATATACAGTCATTCTCCTGCCAGCCTCTAGCCCTTAAAATTAACAGTACAAAAACACGGCTCGTCATGTTGCCAGGAAACAGGAAAGCGTGAAATCCTCGCGCCTGAACGCTGTCCCACAGTGGAGAAAGAACTGACTGTTACAGAGCCATGATATCGGCTCACTTTAGAAATAACACATTATGGCCAAAACTTTGCGAACACCTTATCACTACATCCATATGTGCTTGTTAGAGATCCAGTTCGAGATTTAGCCGGCTATTATAAACAAGCCTCCATATTTCTGGAAAGGCTTTCCACAGCAACAAGTGAGGTCACGTACTGATGTTGGGGTTCGGTCAGGAGAACCGGTTCACCCCGAAGACGTTCAGTAGGGTTGCGATCAGAAGTTTTTCCAGTTCTTGCAGTGCATTCTTGGAAAGCCTTCATGGAGCTCGCTGGAACTGGTTTGGGGCTTTTAGTTCCAGTTAAAAGATTCACATTCCACAGCGTTCTAGACGATTCCTGACGAATCATGTGCTTCCAACTTTGTGGCAAGAGTTTGCATAAGGAACACATAATTCTGATGATCAGGTGTCTACAGTACATATGTTTAGCCATATGGTGCAATTTATTAGGAGAACTACATTAATATAACCCGATCGTTTCAGTTACAGACAGAGCTACTGTCAGAGCTGCTGTTTCTTGTATATTAATTGACACCATCTGACCAATCAGAGAGTTCCGTATCGCAGTGGGATGAAATGTATTCATGGTGTCGGTGCTAAAACATGTCTCTCCGAGGTAAAAAAAAGTGAATTTTCAGATAGGATCATATAACACCATTTTTCATAACACTTACTGTAATGCTTCGTTTTTTTTTGTAAATATACATACACATTTACAGTATATATTCATCCGATAAAAATTTGCTGAATAAAATTTTCATGCCCTTTTATGTCTGCAGTGTCTGTAACTTTTCTGAATTAAAATCTTTCAATGATCTTAACTGTCATTCAGATGAAACTTGGCCAATTTAGATTTCACATGAAAAGACATAAACCTGAAAAAGTGTACTGTATTATAAGTGTAAAATGCAAAATGATTAAGATATTACAACATGAATGTGACATGGTTACGGACACTACAGATTTTTTTTGCTTTTTAAACTTGGTTTTAAACTAAAATTTAAGCAACAAATTTTACAGGTCATATGCTTCTAGAAGCTTACACCAATTTCACTATCAATACTCATAAAGAAATATTAATAAATTGCATTTTAGATGATTATTGTTTAAAGCGAGACAGTATAGCGATTAAAAAATGGCCATTTTGGGGGCACATATAAAATCATCTCTCCGCAACGGCTGAAGTTAATTTTAGGGAAGCAAGATTGGTCACTTCCATGTTGCATAAACTTCAGAAGTACCTCTGTATTTTTTGTATTATATGTACCATGTAAAAAAAATATATAAAATAAAATCAGCCTTGTGCTTTGGCCGATTATTACACATTGCTTCATTGCCAGAATTTCTTGGGTTGAATGCAAACTGCAGAAATAAATCTCCAGTCTCCATTTCTACACGGTGACAGTTCCAGAGAGGACCTGGCAACCTGCATTTGTGAACTTGACTGTCTTTCTGCGAGTTTGAGTCAGGGCTAAGGACGTCCGAACCTTCAGGCTCCGCTAATAAGGAGCTCTGATGAGCAGCCAGGAAACTCGTCTCCAGAGCCCTTATTTTAAAACAGCCAGGTGTACAAGTGGAAGGTCCATGATTAGATGAAAACCTTTTTGCTTGGAAGACAAGGCGAGAGTTGTTTAACTGTGTTCCCACACACTTTTTTTTTTTTTTTTTCATCCAATTTGTGGTGGATGGAAGCTCTGATGAATGACGTTGCCGATAGCAACATTCTCGCCGAGGTGATGTTAGACTCAGGTGAATGGCTTGATGCATTCTTGCTTCGGAATCGATGCGAGAAAGCCATCTGACATTGAAAGCTCGAGTGAGCATTGGACATCCTTAAGGTCAGATGGACATCGTTGCTAGGGAGGAAGGACACTTCCGTCGCCATGGATACTTCGCGGCATCGGTACAATGCCTCAAACCAAGCAGACCGTGTTTCACATTGTTCGCGATGTTTCACACATGGTCGCGCTCATAATAGAGACCCAGGTGTTGCCCCAGGGGTCCTGACCAGGGACTTTGTGATTCAGCTGTCACCACAAGGCCTCGGCCACGGCCGCGGTCGATACTACAATTGATAATCAGGTCAATGAATTGCTGTGCAGAGAGCTCAAAAACCCTCCATCGATTGATGGACACAGTTAACTCCGGAAGGAATCAATCTCAGCCAAGTAACTTCCTAACCTTTCCCGGGTTGGTCTATTCATTCGTTCGCGACTAATCAAGCTGCTTAGCACTCGAGTTTCTCGCCACGCGGTCCGACCTGATTGGAAGAGCGCCGGGGACGCTATATTTAGGCCCCTCTTCCCACTAATTGGAGGTGAGGAATGCGAGAGTGTGACAACGTTCGCATGGGGAGGTGTGATTGCGCACATAGCCGCAGACACCTTTTTTTTCCCACCACCACCCTTCTTCTTCTTCTTCTTCTTCTTCTTCCTACTTCTTCTGGGGTTTTTTTTTCACACCTTTCTGGCATGCCATTAACGGCGTGTTGAGAAGATTAGTTTCCTGAGTTGAGGAAAGCAGACCTTGCGGAGGGAGGCTCGTGCGCACGGTGCTAATAACACAAGTCTCATCCCTCTCCCGTTTGAAGGCTCGACTTTTCCTCCATCACTTTTCACCTCCTGAGACAAAACAAGAGGTGTGCATGATGGTGGGTGTTGTGACACGAATTAAACGTGTGTCACATGACAACTGGAGCAGTGGGGAACGATGGTAAAAATTGTGTAAAAATTGACAAGACCTGCCTTGAAAAAGATATCAGACACCGGGTTCTTGCATCGCCGGTTGTACAGTAGAACGCGGGACGAATCAGAGGCGGGTGCAGATACTGTAGTACGGACGTTTTGTCAGCATTTAAGAAATTCTAAGAGGGTTAGAACGGTACAGGAAGTAACATCAGCATGATGTGTTCATCAATTTAAGAATGATGAAGTTAAGACCTTCTGTTTAGAACCCGTCCATCTTTATTCGGTTCAAACACCGATATTTTTTTCCCCTCTTTTCTGTCTTTTCTTTCCAGATGAGTTCATGAATTCCGCCTCTGTTTGTCGTTGTCCGTGCGAATGAGCTTTAATGCAGGTCGCTCGACTAAGCCATAATTGCCAAGTTCTTTCCCTGAGAACCGAGCGAGGTCCTGACACGCTTGACAAGCGTCGGCTGCGCTTCATAACCAGCCGCGGTTTGAGGCTCGCTCGAACCTCCCCCACCTCAGCTCCGTTAATCAGTGCATCGCCGAGTCTGAGACAGCGGGCAAGGTGGCAGTAATTGCAGGTGGTGGTAATTGTAGACAGCAATGATTGCCGCTGGCCCTTGTGACAGCTCATGAGCAACAAGTGAAGAACTTTTACTACTAACAGTAATTGCTCCGTATTTTTTTTCATAGTACCCAACTAATTCAATTCTTTACGAAATAAAATCATTAAAAAAAAAAAACGAAAGACGCATCGTTCTATACAGCTTCCGTGGGCGATCCGCTCATCCACGACAGTCTCATTTAGCAGACGCGAACGACCTTTCTATTGTCTTTCATATCATTTAACGATCTTTTCAGCGATTTTAATGCACTCCTCTGCTTTGTGATTCTCTCCCTTTTTCAAAGTTGCCTTCAATTCCAAGTTAGACCTGATAATGTGTTTTAACGCCACGTGCTGCAATAAAGTGAATACAGCGCTATATTATCACTTCTCCCGCTTTTAACTCCAGTGACACTAGTGTGGGTTGTTATGAGACTCCTCTGATTCTGACAGTACACAGTAGATGTTGTGCTGCAGTTCTCACATCTTTTGCGAATTTTAATTGAAAAAAAATAAAAAATGAAAGAAAGAAAGAAAAGAAAACCCAGAATGCATTTGGCATATCTCTCAGATTGAAACCATTGTGTGCCCCAAGTGCTCCCATGAAATATCACACGCCATCTTGTTTGATAATGAACTCGTTCAGCTGGCACAGGAAGGGAAGGAAGAGGGGGGAAAAAAACATAACGCCTGTGCTGGCACTTTTTTTTTTTTTTTTTTTTTTTTTTTAAAGATAACCTCACGTCTACCTTCATAGCGTGGGAGGGTGTAAATTAATCAAAAGTGATAATGCCATATGCGGCTCGCCTTTCACGAGCCGCTCGCACAGGAGTTTGAGAAGAGCGACAAGAAAGCAGCGGTGCATTTCAACTCTCCGTCGTTTTTTCTAAACGCGCAAGCACACACACGCGCACGCGCTCGTGAGACGCGCGCCCGAAGCATTGCCTGCTGCTCCCGTCAAGCGGCCTGATGCTGACAGGCAGATGTGAGACTGACGTGATCATCGAGGCAAGCTTTAACACTTGCAGGTGCAGGTG
The DNA here is from genome assembly GCA_030014215.1 of Clariallabes teugelsi. Taxonomy (NCBI): domain Eukaryota; kingdom Metazoa; phylum Chordata; class Actinopteri; order Siluriformes; family Clariidae; genus Clariallabes; species Clariallabes teugelsi. Next base: position 5,277,463 of record JAQMYG010000035.1, read on the forward strand.
GCAGCTATAAGCTCTATACGGTACAACAGAAATCAGCAGTCAACCTACTTGTTCTCCCGGTGGGATTAGAGCGGATATAATGTGTGCGTGTGTGTGTGAGAGTGTGTGTGCACTAGGGGAATGTACCGATTTTTTGAGAGACAGGTTTTAATAATTCAGTGTTGCATTTAATGCTCTAAGTTCTGGTTATCACTAATGCTATAGCAGCTGTAACGTCACCCGTGTCACTTGGACAAACGACAACAAAAGATCGTCATGTTGGTAAACGAAAGAATCATGTTTTTTCTCTTTTTTTTTTTCTTGCAAGCTTTAGATCATATACACTCAGTATATGAATCATCGTTACTATAGAAACAGTACGGACCCATACTGTATGGTCGACGCTAGAACCCGCACTACCTCTCCTACAGAATTGAGCCGCGCGCTTCGCTACATAATCCGTAAAAGAAGTTTTCAAAGTTGGTTCTCCGGCTCTCGTCGCGGCCTACACCTTTTTAAGCTTCACATGACATCACCTCGAGTAAAGCTAAGCCGTGTGTCTGGGTGTTGGGTCTGGAGTGATTGCAGGCAGCTGGTGTTGAGGTGAAGTGACATGTGTCTCGACACGGCGGCTCTCTGTTCGCACCCTGACTGACAAGCGAGGGAATTTGACATTGTGTGCATCTGCTTGTGCAGGAAATGTTGACTGTTGGCCCCCACACGGTTTCCTTTTTCTTTTCTTTTTTTTCTTCTTCCCCGTGCTGCTCGATTCTTTACCGGAGAAGTCTGAGGAGACGCGGACGCCAGCTGGGCGGCGAGCAGAAAACAGACGAAAGCAGCGAACGCCGATAAGTGTGTCTGGGGGTGAAATTTCCATTAACCTCCTGTGGACTGAGAAATGGACAAGGTTCGGTCAAACAGTTTTTTATTTTTCTTTATTTCGCCTTAACTCGGCTTATCACGCTCGCCTGCTTCTTAGCCGAGATGTATGTCACGCCGCACCTCCCTCTCGCCCCTGCTAATTCCTCCGCAGTAGGCCGATTCGGCTGTTTGTTTAAGGGTGCTTGTTTAGGTGAGATATCGCGATTACCTGTAGCTAAATCCCCTCTCTACTTCCCACTGAACCCCAGAGAAATTTGTTTCGTTTAACTTTGTTTTCAAAAAGACCGAACTGGAAATGTTCAGCTCCCCGGGTTGCCTTGGTAACCACTTCAGAGGCTCGTGGGGGAAAGTGGAAGGGAAAAAAAAAAAAAAAAGTTCTGCATCAGGGAAGAGAAAGTTTGCAGTGAGTTAGGTTATCGGGTGCTGTACAGTACTCGTGCACTACACCTCTCCGCTACCAGGTTTTCCACTTTATATATAGCAGTCGTGTTAGAGAGCTGTGTGACTTTGTCTGTGCCAAGGTGATTAATTTTTTTTTTCCCCCAACAGAAAAAACATTCATAAACTCAACTCAGCTGCTTATAACTTAAATCCTTTTCTTCTCCACCATATGAAGCGGCATTACCGACTCTTAATATATACAACGCAGTATATGCGCAGATTTACCAAGAAAAAAAGATGATCCACTTTAAATTAAATCATGAAAGAGTAAAAAAAAAAAAAAAAGGGTTTTTATAGTTGGAAGCCTGTTTGAGGTTCATCCAAAGCTCAGTGACTCATACGGATGACTGTGAATCATGAATGTATGGACGTTTCAGGAATAAACAGCTCACTTGCTGCAATCAATAGCCAAAATATTGTTGTTCGGATTTCAGTATAAAACGTGATGTTGGAATAATTGGATTATGCTCGTTTTTTTAATTTTTTTTTTATAGAATTCAAATTTTGTTTGCGTCGTTCCTTGCGACTGACGCAAGGAACGATGCAAGGAACGTGTTAAACGATCGTATGATCAATTCCTTACAGCGAGCTACGACATGAGCTATACGATCATATCCCGCGCACGTGGTTTATCACTACGTCTACACTACGAGTGTTTATTACTTCTAACAAACATGCGGGAGAAGAAGTGCGAATCGCAGAAAGTGAGACTAATTAACGCGAAATACTCAGTATTTCTCCACAACTAATTGGTTTCTTCTTCCCCTGGGAACCAGAGGCACCCTGCAGTGACCGAATGAACATTTGAACAAGGCAACAACTGTACTAATGAGTAACACTGCCGGAGAGAAGCAGAAATATTGATGCGGAGAGGCAGAGTCAATAAACCGAATCTAAGATTAAAGAATGTAGAAGATGTGAGAAGCTCTCTCGCGATGTATGTCGACCTGTTCTCGTCTTGAGAGCGGTTTTAACCTCCTTACCTTCATCTAACAATTCCACCATTGTTTCATTCATTCATTTTCTTTTTATTATCCTTTTATAAAGATGGACTGCTTTTGCGCAAACGTGCCTTTCCCTTCTCAGACCTGGATGACATTTGCCTCTGGAACATTCTTTCAGAGCAACCGGGGAGGTGACACAATGAGGCGGAGAGGGGGAAAAGATAAAAGAATCGGCGCACGGTCAAGTGACACTTTGAGGCCAGTAGTGTCAGGAACCGTAGAGTATTCTCCAAAGTGTTCGCTGCGTTCCGCACCATCCCCGTCCGCTCACCTTTCTCAATGTGAAATCTGATACCTGCGCCATCCTTCGAGGACGAGGGAATCGAGTAGCTCCTCTTCCAGGCCAGGCTCTCGTTTTGATGCTCTCTATTTTCCCCCCCTTTTCCTCTCTCTCTTTCTCTCATCTACCATTTGGATGCCAGAAAGGGTAAGACAATTAATGACGACGTGAACGGTGTCCTAGTTTCTTCTTCTCTGGCATACCGCGCCGTATCGAGGCGATGTGAAAGGAAAGATTCCCAAACATGGGCGCCCAAAATACCGACTAGGTCGGTCAGGCAGCTTGGGCCAATTATAGAACTGTGACAACCTGCAGGGGGCGAAGATGGAAATTCTCGGCTCAGATGCAATAAATCAAAGATGAATGGCTCATTTTCAAGGTGAGCACCATCCCAGTTTTTTAGTGGGGTGGGGGTGGAGAATGCGGGATTCGCTGCGAGGAAGCAGGAATTGGGCCATCGAGGACCTTCAGAGGACGGTTTCCGCAGTAATCAACTTTTACGCCAATTTTCTAACAAAATGGTGAATCTAGTTAAATAAATTAAGATCTATACATGGCGGGATGATGGCGTTCTCATTTGTTCTCTCTCGCACTAAATAAAACATCATAATGCTAAATTTACACCCCCACCCCACACCACCACAGCACAGTACGCAGGTCCAGGTCCGGCTATTAGAGCTGCGTTTTAAAGAAGTACTCATTTGTCCGCTTGCACTCCGCAGGTTTTCTTTAATCCATCATCTAAACGAAAACCAAAGGAATAGCCACGGAGTATTGAATCATCTCGGCTTGCTACCGTTTTAATAACACTCGTGCATATTAGTGGGTCCGTGATGCATTCCCCAGCACCTAATTGGACTAAGAGTTAAAGGAAGCTCACAGCGGAATGACTGTATGATTTAACGTCGCCCAGCATGTGAATCTCACTGGAGCTTTTGTGATTGTGTCTGTGTGTATTTGTGTGTGTGTGTAAGTGTTCATATCTCTGTACCTTACATCTCCATGTTATGTAAAACACATCCTGGAGAAAACTTGCGAAGGCTTGTTAAAGATTGAACATGACATTCACTTAGCCGGGTTTGGTAAAGTTTCTGCTTTCAGAAACATAATTGGTTGAGCGGAAGCGCTGTACAGAAAATCAGTGATCTGTCGCAACGTCAAGCGGGTATCTGCTGTCGGATGTAGACATTGATCATAGTGGCGGATTTGTTAATACAGACAGAATCTGTGGAAGAGGACGTTTTTAATGTTTGGGGAAAAGGAGCTGGGAAAAGAAAGAACTGCATGATCTGGATGCTAGTCTCCTCTTCAGTCTTGTCTGTGTGGACAATATAATCAATGGTCAAGCCAGTACGTGTATGTGTATTGAGCGTATAGACGCTATATTCAGTGGTGAAGCCAAGCATGTGACAAAATACCCAAAAATTTGTTTATAGTTATTGCAGGCGTTACAGAGCATACTGTAAGTAACAGACACATCTCAATATCAACTGTCCAAAAGAGATTATTGTATTTTTTGGACGCCTTCAGTATTGTTTTACAATGTAGAAAGAAATAAACATGAGGAGAGACCATGGAATTAGAAGGTGTGTCCAAATTATTGATTTTTTTTGGTAGTGCGTGTGTACTGTACTGTATATATACTGTATATAGTATGTATTGTATATATCAATGCCTACTGTATATCCGACAGCAAATACTGTAAACTCTTGGAGCTCCTTAAAAAGGTTCACCGCTGTTCCAAGTTTTCTCCATTTATAGATAACGATTCACCGTTTATTTCCCAATGCCTTTGAAGTGACTTTGTAACCCTTTCCGGACTGATTGATGTTAATTACTATGTTTCTTATCTCTTCTTGAAGTTCTTTAGTTCGTGTTGCTTTTTGAACTTTTTTCATTTTAACGTGCTTCACTTTGTCAGACAGGTTCAATTCATGTGATTTCTTGATTCAACGTGTCTGGCAGTAATCAAGCCTGGCTGTGGCTAAAAGAAATTCAACTCAGCTTTCCAAAAAAGTAATGGCTAATCACAGTTCATTCATGATTGAGCGGGCATCAGGGGGCAGACAGGCAGATTTGGACAGTTTTTTCTCCCCTTAATAAATGAAATCATCATTTAAAAAGTGTTCACTCGGGTTATCTTTGTGTATAGTGATATTAAAATTGGTTTGATGATCTCAATCAATAAAAAAAAGCAAATCGTTTATCGTTTTTCACGGCACTATACAGATAGATAGATAGATAGATAGATAGATGAGTGTGTACAGTTGTGTGCACAAAACCCTCAATGCGGTAATTGTTCTTAAAAACAGTGTCTAGACTCGTGTACAATTGTGCACATTTTGTGGGTGTGTGTCTCTCTGTATGTCAGTGTGAGCACAAAAGCACCCCTGCGCTTGTATGTGTGTGTGTGTGTGTGTGTGTCTTGCTGCGCCTGCATTCTTTACGCTGACAGCAGCGCTGCGCTCGGCTCCTCAGCACACTCTCATTACTGGCCTGTGCTGAGAAACAATGGGCAGGATCGGAACAATGTGCGCGTGTGCCCTCGAGCTGTGGCCTACTCCGGTGCCACAGAGTTCCACAGGAATAAATCACACAGAGCGCAGAAGGAGGAGGAGGAGGAGGAGGCGCGCTACAGCATCCTCTCTTCCCTTCACACACTGAATACAGGACGCCTCCTAAATGCCACCTCCAACTTCTCTTTAATTAGCGCTGTTTCACTAAGAAGTAAAAGAACTCTTCTTTTTTTTTTTTTTTTTGCTTTTCTGCACTTGCTTTTATCGGATGCATGTATAATTTGTGTTTCCGCTCAAAAAATGTTATTGTTAAATCTGATTCGAAGGGACCGAAGGGTGTTAACCTGACGCTAGAGGACGTGTTGTCTCATTTCATTAAGTCTTCGCACAGAATGAAATGCTTATGAATGTAGATATTTTAATAAGTGAACCTCGATTCAGCGGGGCCAAATTGACAATTCAGGCTTCTGCCAAGGAAAGACAGCTCTAAAGAAAGTGAAGGAGAGAGAGAGAGAGAGAGAGAGAGAGTGTCAGGGAGGGGGGAGAAAGTGTGATAAAATGATAATTAGTGTTAATCTGATACCATTGCCTAGCAACAGACCATAGGCTGTAATAAAGGAGTAATGGATTCTATTTTTATCCTCGCTTTCTTTCCGCCTCCTCCCTCCTTTGCCTTCTCTCCTCTGGATGAGAGAGAGAGAGAGAGAGAGAGAGAGAGAACAAGACATACCTCAGCTGTCTTGTCCAAAGTGGAAAGTGTTCTGATATCGACATGGTTCCGTGTTGCATATTCACACGCCATATTTGGGCCCTTAGAAGTCTGGGGTTTAAATAAATAAATAAAACAAATAATAGCCATCGTGTGAATACAGGTGTACTTCCTCGCGAGCGTTTCCGTCAACTGAGCAGAAAAAAAAAAAAAGGCACATCACGTCGTGACAAAGCTAGCTTTAGATCTGGCGCTGAATGGGGCCGTGTTTCATTTGTTCCCGCCGCGTATTATCATTTCAAAGAGCCGGTTCCTTTTCACTACGAGCGGTTTGAGCCTCCACACAGAAGGTGTGATGTTTTGATAGCGTGTTGACGTCGACGGCCATCTTGTGTTCCGTACGCCGAGGCACCCCGTGATTGGATGGAGGGCCTTGTTAAATGGAGTGTGTGCGCTGCTGAGTCCCGGAAAAGAAAAACACTTCACGGGGAAGGAATCGGTGCCGTTTTCGCAGCCGAACGCGCTTTCAGATGCAGATGAGACCTCGTCCTGATGAATAATAAGAATTTATATACTGTAAATCGCATCTTTGCAAAGTCGAATTATACACGTGATCGATTAAGGGCCCGTTATTGCGTCTCGTGAACGACCGCCGTCGCCGTCTGAGAATTAAGAGTGAGAAGAGGAACAGCGGGGGGTAATATTGAACGCATCAGCATTTATGAATCTCGGTAAATAGTAGCGGTGGGGAAGAAAAAGAAAAAAGAAAAAAAAACGCTGACGCATGTGTGAGAGCGCTGCCGTGTTGCTCGCTCACTCACTCACCTCGCAATTAAAATGGCTTCGACATTCTCGAGCCATTCTCAAATTCCCTGGACAAAATCATAAAGGGAGGAAAATGCTGATGAATTAAGACAGCCTTAATTAAATCTGGAATGACAAATCAAGTTCATTAATGCGACCGCTGACACTCGGGTCACTTTAATGTGCGACATCCTCCTCCTCCTTCTTCTTCTCCTCCTTCTTCTTCTTCTTCTCCTCCCCCCCCTTTTTTGCGGGGTGCGTTTTGTGAATCGCTTATAATTTTTATCTTTTGACATCTGCTTCCTGCTCGCTATTAACAGCTCCTTTGTTCGTGGTAATGAACCCGGCGCACATTGTTTTCCGTAAACTCCGGCTTCTCCTCCACTTTAAAAGTTCTCCTAAGGAAATAATGGCAGTGAGACCTCTCGACTCATTGTGAGCGAATAGGTGTTCGGGGGCTGTTTCGGGGGTTTAGGAAGGCACTTGTGGGTGGACGTGCGCGGGCGTCTTGCACATGGGGCGGCCGCGTTTCCAACCGAATGACGTCTTGATTCCCTTCGAGTGCCAATCAGAGGAAACGCACTTCTGGGGTTACAAGCTGATTACTTCCCTGAAGGACCTTAACAGGCAGAGAGAGAGAGAAGGAGAAGGAGAAGAAGAAAGAGAGAGTTAAGATCCACAAATTAAGATGCACCCTCCCTCTTTTTCTCACTCTGACTGTCTGTCTCTCTGTCTGTCTCTCTGTCTGTCTCTGTTCTGCTGCTTTTGCATGTACAATACGTTCAGATCCTCCGAGATAGGTCCATCAGTGAAGTTCATTACAGCTCGTCGCGCACTGGGGGTGATTACGAGCTTTAATAACTAGCAATTACTGCAAGGCTGCTTTTGTGCTGCCCACGTATATTTTTTCGGAGACGCCTGATTGCTCTCATCAAAGCCTGCAACATAGCACGACATCTAAATCCAGCCTGGCTACGACGTACGCCTCACACATACACACACGTGATATTTACATGGGTAATGATCTGAATGTTTGCTCTTGGGTTTTTTTTTGTTGTTTTTTTTCCCTTAATGTATATAAACGAGCCACGGATTGAAGACAATTTGAAGGAATTTGTGAAAGACGCACCTGCAGTCCCCCCCCTTGTCCAGCCCAAGGTTGGGATGTGAACACTGACGGCGATTGTTGTAAACAGAGTATTTTGTCTGTTTGGATTTCGAGATAGCGTGGTCTCTCGACGCGTCTCGACGAGGGTGAAAAGACTTTCATTTTTTTCACCTGCTTGTTCCACCCACGCGATGACTATTTACAGAAATGATGTTGTTATCCTTGATGAAGACGTGTGCTTCTACATAGTCGTGGTGCAATTAAAGCCAGACAATATGTGCTGTTAATGAGAATTATAAAGCAATTAAGTCACAAAGGACATTTTGAGAAATAAATAAATAAACAAGTCAAGGTTGGAAATGACTTCTGATATGATATAATATTATATGTCATATGTTTAATTAAACAGATTCCTCCTGTATTCAGTGTCCGTGCAAACCGTGCCTCATTTCGACGGTAAAATGAGTATTTTTATGCCAATTTATTTTGTAATAATGTGCTCTCGGGTGGCTTTAATTACATAACTGTCAGGTCTACAACCAAACTCGTTAACTAGAGAGAGAGAGAGAGAAGGGAAAAAAAACCCTACCGATGACTGAAATTGAAAAGAATCTCTCGCAATCTTCCAATAAACCCCGTGACATTTTGGAGCTAAGCCCACTTCTACGCCGCCGCATCTTCTTCCCGTACTCTCGGCTCCCGAACCGATTGGTTTGACAGAACAAATAAACTTTTCCCTAACACTATGTTTGATCTCTTTGTTATAAATCCGTGGCCTCTCAATTTGTGCCAGTGCTGCTGTGGAGAAATGTTTGTTTCTCCTTCTTGTTCGAAAGTCTTCTCGTTCTTCGTAACCTCTGTGAACTTCATAAGCTGGAATCTGACCTTCTATAGGAGGACGACGCCATGCTGTTTATGATTTAACATAAAACTCGGGATTGTTATAAGTATCAGTGCTTGGCAGGCAACATCAGAGATCTGTTCCGATGTTACCATGGCAGCGACAGACAGGTCAACTTAGCCTGCTGCTGAAATCCTCAGCGAGAGGGAGCGTTTTTTCTTCTTCTTCTTCTTCCTTTTTTCTTGCTTTCCTGTAATAACAACAAGAACTCATTAGATTTCTTTCTTAAAACGCAAATGTGTCTCAAACTCATTCCGACTTCTCTGAAACAATAAGTTCTCACGCTTTTGTGTACCTCGGATTTCTATCAGGAGCCGTAACGCTTTTTGTTTTCATTATTTCAAATGTTGTTTATTTTTTTATAAATTTTTTTTAAAAAGCGATCTTACGACGCTCGATCACATTCACTCTGTGTTTAAAAGGTTACAGTAAAAAGTGCTGAATTATTGAGGAGAGCCTGAGCATTCCTCCGTCTTCCTAATCTTTCTCTACCTTCTTTCTCCTCCTTCTCGGATACACTGTCTATCGCTCTCTCTCTCTCTCTCTCTCTTTTTCTCTCTCTTTTTCTCTCTCCCCCAGGAGGGCCTCCACAGAGAAACCGAACGGTGCCACACCTCGATCCCCCGGCGCTCCAGAGTCATAAAACATTCAGTGGATGCCAGCGAGCACACAGGGGATTGTACCTGTTCGTTCAGGAGCGGGCAAACAGCTCGAGAAGTGGCCAGGCTTGGGACGCAGCGCATCAATCTTTCATACCCTCACGTGTCAGCAGTTTTTTGGACAATGCTGCTCTGTTTGTCTCTTGACGGTGGAAAATTATTGGCGCTGGGGCCGCGGGTGGGAGACAATGAGGTACATAAAAACCCGAGATGTCTGCTTTAATATCCGGCACCAGTGTGTGCGATCGCTGTGTTTGGAGTGACCACAATATATACACTGCCCATCCTAAAATATAGTAATGAAATAAAGTATATAATATGACATATTTCACGTGTTTATTCCTTTTAATTTTGATGATTATGGCTTACAGCTAATGAAAACCAAAAAAATTCAGTATCTCCAAAAATATGCTTAAAAAGTTCAATATCGGAGACTCGTGGTGTGACACTCTAATCACCTAATTAACTCAAAACACCTGGAAAGGTTTCCTGAGCCTGTAAATGGTCTCTCAGTCTGGTTCAGTAGGGCTACACAATAATGGGGAAGACTGCTGACTTGACATTTGTCCAGGAGATGATCATTGACACCCTGCACATGGAGGGTAAGACACGAAAGGTTGAATGAAAGGCAAAAATGTGGTAGAAAAAGCTGCACAATCAACAGGGATAACCACAGCCTTGTGAAACGAAGACCGTTCAACAGATTAGGGAGATTCACAAGGAGTGTGGACTGCAGCTGGAGTCAGCGCTTCAAGAGCCACCACACACAGACGTATCCAGGACATGGGCTACAACTGTCGCATTCCTTGTGTTAAGCCGCTGTTGAAACAGAGACACCGTCAGAGGCGTCTTACCTGGGGTTAGGACAAAAAGGACTGGACTGTTCCTCAGTGGGCCGAAGTCCTCTTTTCAGATGAAAGTAAATTTTGCATTTAATTTGGAAATCAAGTCTGGAGGAAGAGAGGAGAGACACAGAATCCAAGCTGCTTGAAGTCCAGTGTAAAGCTTGCAGTGTTGGTTTGGGGAGCCGTGTCATCTGCTGGTGTTGGTCCAAAGTGTTTGATCAGGTCCGACGTCAGCGCAGCCGTCTACCAGGACGTTTTAGAGCACTTTATGTTTCCTTCTGTTGACCAGCTTTATGGAAATGCTAATTTATTTTTCCAAAAAGACTTGGCACCAGCCCACACTGCTAAAAGTACTAATACCTGCTTTAAGGACCATGGCATCCAGGAAGATGTGAGGCATCAGACCCGACAATACAGAAGAGCTGAAGGCCGCTATCAGAGCAACCTGGGCTTCCATAACATGTTAGTAGTGCCACAGACTGATCGCCCTGCCACGCCGTATTACTGCAGTAACTCATGTAATGGGAGCCCTGACCAAGTATTGAGAGCTGTACATGATTTATTTTTGTTTCATTTAGCTGTAAGCCATAATCATCAAAATTAAAAGACAAAAACACTTGAAATATATCAGAGTCTGTGTGTAATGAATCCATATAATATATGAGTTTCTCAAGACTATCAACCACCAGGGTTTAATCTTCTCACATTTTGGCTACATAGTACCAGTAAAGAATTTAAAACTACTTCCACCCCGGTAATTACACTAACTATCGGTCACCAGCTCTGCTAGCTAGTCAGTTCCGCCAGCTGCAGAAGGAAAAATGTTGGTGAAACTAAATATTTCTTAATTATACACCTTTGTTAAATAACGGCACATCTTTAAGACGAGTTAGACTGGAGAATTCAACAGGACTGTTATAACAGGTTATAAAGCATTAGTAACAAGTCTAATACACTATAGTATCTCACAGGATCCAATGCCAGCATTAGGTTTTGACATTTTGATTAATAATTCAAACAAAAACCTTAAGCATGAAAATTAGAATAAAATTAGAATATCATTGAAAAGTTGATGTGTCTTCTTTATTTTCATGACCATTTACATTGGTAGATTCTCACTGAAGGCATCAAAACTATGAATGAACACATGTGGAGT